>JAGVVM010005058.1:0-17694 GCA_019149425.1 Psidium friedrichsthalianum
CACGAGAGAAAAAAAAAAACAGCGTCCGAGGCCTCGCTGTACCGAGTGGTGGCGGGGGTCGTGGAGCCGTTGAGTCCGCGGCTGGTACGGTTCGCTGGACGCGTTATCGGCTGTCTGGTGACTCGCTGGACGATCTACGTATAGAGGAGGGAAGTTGATAGTTTAACGATGTGGCCATTGATTGAACCCAAAAGCAACTTCTAATGAAGGAATCTCGAGGTTCCCGTGGAAAACAAGAATGGACCGTTGCTACAGGCCATAATATTCCGAGATCATTTAATTGGTTAAAACCGTATTTTTATACATGCCTTTACTTGTTTTTCACTCATAATTAGTAGTTTACATTTCTGAGTGGTAATTTGTCGATAGTGTTTATAATTCAATATCTTCACATTAGTAATTAACGACAGTCAGAAGAATATCATAAAAATGGCCCATGGGAATGAAGTAGTTTACTTTTCTAAAGTCCTTGGGCGAATGACAGAGTTAGTGACCAGTGGAATTTACCATGTAAGTCTCATAAGGGTTGAATTCTCAGCATTCGTATTCCCATGAATAGAGTAGACAACGTGAAGGCTTATTTACTTTGCGTCTTCTAAACAAATATACTAAATAAAAAAACAAATTATGACATGATCGTGAACTTTCCTTTTTGGGTTGTGAAGTTGAGGCCCTCTAAAATAAATCCGATAATATAATTGACAAATCTATGAGTCTTTAGGGATCCTCTAAAAGAGTGTTGTCCTTTTTGAAAAATCAGATCCGCTCAAAGATTTTTGTTTACCTCTTAATTTAATGTATAGACTGAGTTTAAGTCCATATGGTAGGGAGATGCCATATTGAGTGATTTCTTCGTAAGTCTATTCATTCTCAGATGGTCACTATCGGTTTAAATTTCAAAAAAAAGAGCACTCCGTCCGGAAAAGCATAGACCGAGCATGTTTTAAGTAAGAAAGTTTGTGACATCTCAAATCTCGCGGCAAAAATTTGTTAAGTGATTATTGAGTCAACATTCACCCTAAATGATCAAAGCATTGGGCTCAACATTGATCGGGAATCGTGACGTCCTTAGCCGACCTTTCTATCTTGCAAAAAAAAAAAAAAAAGGGCTCCACCGGATATGATCGCAGGTCATACAAAGCTCAATTTCATTGACCACAATCAGTTTCATATGTCCTGCACTTGCTTGTAAAATTGGTAGCCGAGCACGTGCGACTAGGGGATCGCCATGATGTGATCACAGCCAGCTAAATGTGCGATCCAGAAGCTGAAGGTCCGCTATCCCCACAGGGCAAATGCCCTCTCCAACGACGAAGCCGTGACCTACTCGAAGGCGAAAATTCAGTAGGACTTGATTATGATGGCTCAGGCATTACATCGGCTACGACCCTTCCAATTTTTTACTCCCTCATGACCTGTCTAATCCAAAAGCCGGGACCGTGTGATCGCAGTGCGGTGCTACAATGAGTTGAAGCGAGCCCCGCACTCGATCCAGTCATGAATGCAGTCGGACTTGATACGCTGCCCTTTTGGGACCCCAACAGATAGCACATATTCGATGATTAAAAGAAACTCCCTCTTCCATTCGAGAGTGTGGGCTTGGGATGCGAAGGTGAGCCATTGCCTCGGATATACCGAAGGAGCTCTCTTTCAAGGGGTTTTTGAGGATGTTGAGGTCATGGTCTGTATTTACTACGGCTAAGGAACAGGGTGTTAGTTTGTTGTCCGAAGGCGTATTGAAGAGCCATGAGGACTCCTGGGGTGGTCCTGATTTAATCAGGTGCATTGTATTACAAGGCTTTCCTGCTTGCTGGGCAAATTGTAGGCTGTAAATGTCTCTGTCCACTTTTGACTTCAATACGATGGAATTGACGGCACGGCGGCTCCTTCAAGAGAGTGTGAATGTCTCTGTCCACTGATCCTTTTGACTGGTAGTCGAAAGAGTGGTGAAATGCTGACACCCTCCGGTTTCAAGAGAGCGGTTTTTCCGTCTCTTTCCTTTGTAATCTGGACGGTCCGTTCCCCCGTCGGGCTTTCTCAAGTGTGGCGGAGGGCGTAGGGGAGGAAAGATTGGAGTGGACCCGCGATCGACGGGAAGCTGGAGATGCGAGGGCATCAGGCGATGGTTCAGGAAGAGAAGCTCGTGAGAGAGAAGGGCGGAGGGAATCGGGAGTTTGCTTGAGCTTGACAGTTCTGAGCAGTGCATGAGCAAAAGGCGATCAAATCGTGGCAAGTGTCTCGGTGTCGCTGAATTGAAGAGCTGATAGGCAGGAGACTAGTCGACACTAGATGACTAAACTGATAAACGCTCGAAAAAATAACACAAATGATCCTAAATTTTGATTCAATGCGTAAAATAGTCCTTAAATTCTTATTTATTCATTTACTCCCTAATATGGCTCAACTGTTGGATTACATTGAATATTTTCATATAGTTCAGGGACTAAATTAAATATGACTAAAGTCTAGGAACATATTTAATATTTAAAAATTCATGAATTACATTAAATAAATTAAAAATTAGAAAATAATTGTTAGATCAAAATTCACGAATTATTTATGCGTTATGCCGAATGCATTTTGCACAGATCAGAAATTCATGTACTGTCGCCTACAGGTCCTACACTGACGGTATTCCTCCCCATGAATCCTACTTTTCAAAATCCACATGCTCCATATGCTAAATGCAATTTTGCTTTCGTTTCGGACACGAACATTTACTCAACTGGACCCATATACTAATACAATTGCAGCAATATTTTAAAACTACTTTTCCTCTTGGGGTACAATTGCAGCAATATTTTAAAAACTACTTTCCCTCGTTCAAGTGGATTAAAAAGTGACCAATTCAAGTACTGTATTTTCGATTTCTCACCTTCTGCACAAATTATATGGTATGATTTGTAAAATAAAATATAATAGGATAGAACTAGACCAACCAAAAATATAAAAAGAGAGTAACCTTTCCCCCATCGGCTTTTAATCAGATCTCTCGGGCAAACGACTGTAAAGCCTCCGATGGTCCTCGTTCCGGCTTAATAATGATGGATCCAGACTCAAAAGTCTAACGAACCCCATCATGGGGATTGCACTTGAAGTGACAGTTGAGACTACAACCACGAGTTGCCGCATCGCTGGTGGTAAAGGTGAGGCGGCACTGGCAGTTGTGTGTTGTTGTTTGCCACCAAATGATGATCATGATGGTGACAATTAAACCGCATCAATAGCTAGTGGTGGCAGATCATCCGTCAGGACCGTGGCGAATACATATGTTGCAAACAATCGTGACCAATGTGCATTAGCAGACATCGAACCGACATGTACTCCACAAACTCAACAGTTTCAAGCAGATAAAATCAGTACCACAAGTAAATTGGATCTCGTGAATCTGGTGAAACACAGTTTCCACCATATCCCTCCCCTGTTCCACAAAACACAAGCCATGCATGTTATCAAATGGTACACGTGAATGATACATTATGCTCCTTGTTGACTAAGAAATTGCTAATCAGAAACGGTAAGTGGATAAATGGGCTCGCTCTCTAGTAGAAGGGAGGGACCTGTGAAAGGTAAGAGATGGCTTCATTAGCACAACCGTCCGTCCAACCCATTTTCCTGTCATGTCAGTTGACGAAAAGCTGAAGGAAATGGAAAAGAGAGGAAATAGCAAAATGTCCTAGTATTTCAAAACCTCAGCAAGCAAAAAGACACACAAAAAGGGTCACTGGCAATTTTTGTCTCTTTTATTGCTCCAAACATCCAAGAACGTCGACCAGAATACCATGAACGCCGAAAGACCCTAAAAAAAGCATGAGCAGATGCTCGCAACGACAATGTGATGGTTCAGAGTATACACTCCCAACATTAGACAAACAAAAAAAGCCTCGATCAATCATAAGATCCGGTTCCCATTCAAGCGCAGGAGGACATGTGGACGATCAAGTCAACAACTCGAGTACTGCAAAACCAGAAAATACACATCAAATGGCAAGTATTCCTTTACACGTGCCACTAAAATCACAAGATTTGATTTTGGCAAGAAAACCTGTTTTGACAACAACAGCAAAGTGAGAGCAATAACAAGGGGGAGAAGAACATTTACCTGTATCCCCACTCATTGTCGTACCATGAGACCAGTTTCACAAAGTTCTTGTTCAAAGCAATTCCAGCCTTGGCATCGAAAATGCTTGACCTGCACAAAGTACCAACGAAACTATCATCAAACTTCTGCTTAAACAGAGAGTAAGCGCAATCGTCCATCAATACGACAAGAGATTATAGTTCAGGACATAGCAGATACAGCTCGTGTCATTTTAAAACATCCCAGTGATGACAATGAATAACCTATAAATATTGAATCCTTCCTGCTTCTAAGACAATCTGCAACCGAACAGAACTCAAAAAGTATTTAAGGTATATCATCACACCTGCTATCACCAACGAAGTCTGTGGAGACCACATCCTCATCAGTGTAACCCAAAATGCCCTTCAATTTGCCCTTAGACTCCTCCCTAAAAAGGCCAATAAATTTAATGAGAATATGCAAGTAGCATGTAAACATAATGAAGACTTAAGTACAGCTCGTACAACAAAATATCTTCCTAAATAGACAAATCCAAAGACTATTTAAAACTTACTGAATGGCAGCTTTGATCTCCTCATAAGTTGCCGGCTTCTCAAGCCTGACGGTGAGATCCACAACTGACACATCAACAGTAGGAACACGGAAGGACATTCCGGTGAGCTTACCATTGAGGGCGGGCAGCACCTTTCCAACGGCCTATAAGCACCAGATACATGGTTAGCAAAATCAACTTGAGCTTCGCAAAGCACGCGAACATACAAGATAATGAATTTTACAGCCAAAAATGCCGACAGATAATGCAAAAATATGTAGCTGCGGCAAACAACCCCAGAAGAAATGAAAAGGACAGGATTTACTATCATACTACGCCAGTAATCAGGAAACTTTACAGTTCAAGCTACCTTTGCAGCACCAGTGCTGCTGGGAATGATGTTGAAAGAAGCACCTCTTCCACCTCTCCAGTCCTTCATTGATGGGCCATCAACAGTCTTCTGAGTGGCTGTATCACAAATGAGGAAGCAACCCGTGTCAGCTTTATGTTTTGATTAGATGTACTGAATTACTTTAGAAGACTAAAACGGCAAACAGTTCACCAGTAATGGAGTGGACAGTGGTCATAAGTCCCTCAACAATGCCAAACCTGTCATGGATAACCTGAAATATGCAAGGATGAGGTCACTTCACCAATGAACCTCGCAAAGCCCGGGAATGATCAAGAAGTCATGCTACGAACCTTGGCAAGAGGAGCAAGACAGTTGGTAGTGCAACTGGCGTTGGATACAATGTCGAGATCTTTCTTGTACTCTTTCTCGTTCACACCCATAACAAACATGGGCGCATCCTTACTGGGGGCCGAAATGACTACCTTCTTAGCACCACCCTAAAAACAGATCGACTATCTCGTCATCTAACATAACATAACGTGATTTTACTAACCAAGACAGTGAAATTCTAAGGGCCACTATCGCCGTACGTAATATGTCAGCAGTCAAGAATCAAGTCACTTCTGACAAATCACCAGAACCTTCCCAAGATCTACCATTATGTCCACTAGAACGGAGGGCATGCAACTCAGGATACATTATGTCTAAACTCCAGAGGAAATCCTTGAAACAGATCTCATATATAGCAGAACAAAAGAGCATCTGAAAAACGAACCTTCAAGTGAGCAGCGGCTTTGTCCTTGTCAGGTGAAGACACCAGTTGATTCCACGACGAACTCAGCTCCAGTCTCGCCCATGGAATCTCCTCGGGATTCCTGTAAATTAATTAAACGCATTATTGCACTAGATCCCATCATATACCATGCCTCTCAAAGAACAAATTCCGTAGAAGATCAAGCCGACAGAGGGAAAAAAAAAGGCGAAAAAGATATACCTGATGCCGAAAACAGTTACTGGCTTGTCACCGAAGAGAAGTGTCTTAGAGTCCTTAACCTTACCTCGTTATGCTTCCACTGGCCGTGAACACTGTCGTACTTGAACATATACGTCTGCATCCACCACATTTCGAAAAAAGTCAACGAACGCCGAACCACAAACACACGCTGAACCACAAACACACGCATCAACCGACGTACCATGTAGTCGGTGGAGATGAAGGGATCGTTCACGGCGACGAGCTCGACATCGTCCCTCTGGAGGGCGACCCTGGCCACCAAGCGACCGATCCTTCCGAAACCTGAACAAGACACAACCAAATCAACCCTAGATTAGCCACGGAAACGGAGATCTCCCGATCAAGCTCCCAAAGCACGCAGGCGAATCGCGATCGAGGCTACTGACCGTTGATTCCGATCTTAACCTTCCCTGCGAAGACAGATCCAAACAAATCACATCAGCATCGAACCAAACCGAAGCAGAAGAAGAAGAAACTCGAGATCGAGCGAAGAGAGAGAGAGAGAGAGAGAGAGAGAGAGAGAGAGAGAGAGCGTACCCATGATCAAGCGCCGCGCGACGAGAGATTGGAAATGACGAGCGAGAAGACGAGAGAAGCAGAGTAGATACAGATAGAGTGACTTGCGAGTGGTTGAGACGATACTGAGGAATGAGAGGAGCAATTTAAAGAGCGAGTCGAACGGCGAGTTAGCTCGGCTCGGGTCGCGTGATTCGACGCGAGTCGAGCTTCTTTTTCTCTTGCTTGGGCAAAACGAAATCCCCTTGAAAATCAAAAGGGAGATGCCTTCGAGCCGCTGGTTTAATTAAAGCGGGACTCCGTTTCAGCCGCTGTTTCCGCATGGACCACGGACACGCGCCTGCCCGGGACGCGCGCCGAGCTCGCGGACATCGAACGGGGGCGAGGGCAACTCGGGTAGAATTGTGTGCGGCACGCGGTTAGAGTGAGCGTGGGGACGACCGTGGGGAGACGGGGGAGCGGGAATATTCGGGGCATCTGAGAGCCGGTGGGCTGGGGTTGGAAGGGATTTCTTTTCATTTTTGCCTCCCTTACGAAAATAAGAGAAATATATTCCAAAACCTAAGAAATTGTGGACAATTTATATAAATCTTACATACCAAAATCTATATAGAGAATAAAAAGCGTTTTGAAGAAAAGAGTATTTTTGTATAAAAAAATATGTCACCGGCGTAAAGTAATTTTCAATTGAACGATCTTTATCGACTTTTGATGTAACCATTAAAATCACTCCTTCTATTAAGTAAACAGCGTACAAAATCATTTATGTAATAAAATAGTTTTGAATAGTGAAAAATGACGTTATATGATATTGTCCGTAATTATAATAAATGGGGGTTTTATTTATTTAAATGGATTTCCGTGCGAGATTGAGAAAAACTTGCGACCCTTGAGACGAATTTTAGGAGTACCTAACAGCTATAGAGGAGGCGAATTTTGAATTGAAGTAGAGTTTCGAAAGTCAAAGTCGAGGAAAGGTTGATGGTGGACCAATGGGAGGAGGACAGACCAACCACCTTTCGAGAAATGGCCCATGTCCTATTCTAGAATCTTCTACAGAATACGGTGATTTGGAAATGTCTGTTTTGGTAATCCATCCGAGAGTCGGACCTCTGATTTTATGCCGCTTAAATTCCGCTTTTCACGGAAATGGTATTTTTTAAAATTTTAGTTGATCTCTTGCCCATATGGAAATTCGATGATTTTGGCAATTGCGTATATTTGTTTTTCATTAGATGGGTTTTTTTTTTGTCTGAATATATTGGATGGATTTGATCGCTCGATTTGTTGAGTGTTTTTGTACGGTTCTCAAACTTGCTATCTGACCGGAGTTCTTCCTTGTTCGTCTTTTCTTGGTTTTTAGTTTGCTATTAAAACAGCACATGTCTTTTGTGTGTGTGGGGAATAAACTTAAACTTGGCCAATTTAGAAAAGATCTAAAAATCCAAAAAATTTAGGATTTTATAGTTGGGAATTCTAATATCGAATCCAAAGTGTTTCGCATACTAAAATGACTTTGTTTCCTTTATAGTCTTCAGCAAATGTACGTTATTGCGATAATTGTGCTAGAGTCGTGGACCTTTTTTTTTTTTAAGATTTACCGAATACTTAAGGGCACGTAATTTTGTGAACTCATAAGGGAAATTAACCGTAATTTAATATTTTTAGTAGCGATCACCATTAAAAGGGAGATTTCTCATTTTAGGATTAGTAAACATTCTTTTTTTTTTTTTTGGTAATTGTTGATGTTGAAGTCTTTTCGATCTTACATACTTACACATAAAAATTCTGTATGTATTATATTAGGAGATTCACATTGCATGATATACGGATAAATTGCTTTGCCTTGCAAATTGATGTGGTTTATTATAGTTTAAGGTCAATTCGTTTTGATGAAAAACATTTTTTGAGAAATAATTGTTCGGTCTTTTCAGCGTTTAGTATATGAAAACCTACTCAGTCTATGAAAAACATCCTCCATTACCGCATGCTTGTCAAATTGTCTGGTTGACCATCGTCGCAGCCCCGACAGCCCACAAATTATCCCCGCTCGTCATTTCGGAAAGAGGAAAAGGAAAACTGAAAAGACAAAAAAAGGAGGTTGAATAAAGTAACAACAAAAGTGAGGCAAGGGGCTGGCGTCGCCCGGGTTCGAACCGGAGACCTTCAGTGTGTTAGACTGACGTGATAACCAACTACACCACGACACCCTTCGTGGTCAGCCATGTATTCTTACATTATATAAAATTAAGATTGGTCAAAGTCAACAACTGCCACGGCGGAAAAATTCATGGAAAGGGCCCAAAAGGACAACGGCGTGCGAAGGAGCGGGTATTCACGCTTGCTTTGCTGAGCGGCGAGAGAATCCCGGATGGGGAAGGTGGCACGACACGCAGTTAATTAAATTGAACATGGATACCCCTTTTCTTTACTCGATTGGTTTTTTGTTTGGATTGGTCGTTCCTCATTTCTTGCACGTTTGGGGATTATCCAAATGCTTAGATCCTTTCTGTCGGGGAGGCGACCCTAAAAAGAACGTGGGCATAGCAATCGATTGGAATCAATGGGTTATGTATACGAGCATGCTTATCGTGTAGGACGACGTACTGGAAATAATTTGTTAGGACAAAAGAAAAGACTTATCCGAATAGCATCTTTTAAGATAACACGTGAAACTTTTCACATACATAGGTAGTATTGAGCTCTCGGGAGACAGATGTATCGTGTATGGTTAATAAGTACGAAACACACCGTCCGGCAGTCTAGATGTTGCATGTCTAAAGAAAAAGCCATGCTGCAGGTGTTTACTAGATTGGCCTCTAGACCATGATATTAATCCTTTGGACCCTTTGATATGCAAAAATCATCTTGATAAAAAGTAAAATACATAATACCCTAAAAATCTCTAGCTTTAGATTTTGTCCCATTTTACCTTTTGTCTTATGAAAAAATTCAAACTTTAGGTTCAGCCCTAATTATTTTATTAACTTTATTTGTGCCATAAAAAACTATCGACTTTATATCTTGTCCCGATTCTATCAAAAACTTTTTCCGTCCTATAAAAAACTCTCAACTTTATGTCTTGTCCCAAATTTACCGTCGAGTCCCAATTTTATCTTAAAATTTTTATAGTCTCATAAAAAACCACAATTTGCTTGAGTTACAAATCTACCCCTATTAACCTTCCATCCAAAATTTCTCGTTAACTGAAAAACTCCCAAGCACGAGCTATTCGAGTGTCCCAAGCGCAAGATCTTCGATCGCAAGAGATGAAACATTCCCAAGCATGAGAGGTCGAAGATCGAGCGCAAAATCATATAAAAAAAAAAGTAAGAAAGATTTTGATAGAGGGTTAATGTAGGTAGATTTAGAATTCAAGTAAAAGTTAGTGATCTTATATGAGACAAAAAAAAATTATGGTAAAATTGAAATTAGACATAAAGTTGAGATATTTTATGAGACAAAAAAATTTAGGATAAAATTAAGATCGGACCTAAAATTGGGAGATTTTTTATGGAACAAAAAATTTTTAAGGTAAAATAAGGACTACACCTAAAGTTGAAAATTTTTCATTTAATTGGGATAAAAGTTAAAGCTAGAATTTTTTACGGCATTAGGCCAAAAGTAAAATGGACTGAGCGGCAAGTTTTTATTTAAAAAGAAGGCTAAAAAAGAAAGGAGTAATTTCAAACCAAATCAAACTCTTAATTCCATTTTCTCTTTCTTAATCCCGCAACGAAACGTCAACGCCGACAGCTGTGAGATCGCGCATGACGGGACAGGCTGGTTCTTGGTCCGCACGCCACCGTTTCATACGACACGAACCGCAAATTTGCCCCGAATAATTCGGAGGAAACCCGAGAACACGGCTCGCGGTTCACGATCCGAGTCAAAACTCAATGGTCGGCGGTTGTTCATCGATGACCCCTTTTTGCAGTCAAAGTTCTAATTGAGGCGTGCTCTTCCTTTGCCTCTTTCTTCCTATTAATAAATGCTGATGCCCTCATAAAGGTGGAGCCTTTGCCACCGTTTTCTTCCTGGGGGGCTGAATTTTGGGTTGATTTTCTGTGTCTTTCTCTCCAAGTTTTGTTGCTTGGAGATTAAAGAAAAGGGTCTGCTTTGCCTCTCTCCCTCTCTCCCCTCTCCCAGCTATCTCTGTCTCTTTGACAATGGCTTCTTCAACCGCTAGCAGATGGATCAGGCCCGAGGTACGTGCCTTTTTCTATCGCTTGTTCTTTTCTCTTTGTGTTTGTTCGTTAATGTTTGGGAGTTCGAGAGCTGGATTTTGTCGGTCTGCACGTGAACATGGCGATCGTGCCTTTCGTGGGGCTGGATTCGTAGGTTAAGCAACTCGCAGATGGTGGTGGTTGTGCTGGTTCTTTCTTTCCTCCGAAAGAATGTCAATTAGAACGCTTTACTTGGGATCTGGAAAGCTTGTTTGAAAGATCATAACTTGAACCTACAGATCAGAGCTTATGCTACAAGTCGTGCCGATGCTACGGCAAGATATTAATCTGCACTAGTTCGAATGTACATCGAATACCATGCAGCTTGGGAGATCTTACTGCGACCGCTTTAATCTGTCTCGAGTCATGGAGATTGATATGTTGATGGAGGTCTTTGCTATGACAAACTTACGGATTTGAATGTTGATAGTGATCTCACATTCTCGAGAATTAGTACTCTTTCCTCGGTATTCATCTTTCGGGTCATTCGGGGCCAGATACCCAAACTACCTTTTCGAGCAACATCGGTTTCTCGAGCTTGTTACTTCTGGGTGCTGTTGTTTATTGCGAAAGTATTAATGCGACTCGCTGAGGATTAATCCGGGTTCTCTGCTCTCGTTCTTCCGAAATAGGTGTACCCTCTTTTTGCGGCTGTCGGCGTAGCGGTCGGCATCTGCGGGATGCAACTCGTAAGAAACATCTGCACCAACCCAGAAGTCAGGTAACATTTTTGGCTGGCAAAACATCTTTCTGTCAAAGGTTCATGAAGGACCCGAGGCATCTGTGTCCCCTTCGTGTATAGGGTTTTTTTCCCTAATACTCAGCAGTTACGTTGGGAAGCCAATGATGATATCGCGAATGTTCTGCTCTTTTTCAGAGTTACCAAAGAGAACAGAGCCGCCGGGGTGCTCGATAACTTCGCAGAGGGCGAGAAGTACTCGCAGCACGCTGTCAGGAAGTTCGTCCGCAACAGACCCTCGCAGATCATGCCATCCATCAACAAGTTCTTCTCCGACCCCAACTAGAAGATGTCTGGCGATTGATTTGCTCTCAACAATAGAAAGTCAATACTTTTGCCAAGATAGCTCAAAATCTAGGATTGTCTCTGATTTGATGAGAGGGGATGGGACGATTTGCTCATGAAATCCTGATATTTTTTTGGGTCTGCACCTGATGAATAAATGAAATCTTTGAACTTTGCAAATCGGTCCAATTCGATCTCATCCTGACCAGTGCTCAACTGGGTATGGTTAAATTCTTCCAATCCCGACATTATCGGGTCTATGCTTCGTAGGCAGGCACGAGGAGCTGGTGGTGGTGAAACGGATCGATTCTGAGACGCGCCACCAGGTCCAAGTGTTCTACCACCTTGCCCGTGCGCTCAGGCTTTAAGAACAAGCTAGGGTAAGAGCTTCTTTGGTCTTAGGATTCACATTACATGCTTCCACGCAGTAGGAAATCCTGGTACTTGTCGGGTCCGGACCCGATGAACAATGAAATTTCAGATTCCGCGAAGTAGGCCAAATTATCTTTTACTCCCCGAGCGTCACGGTTGAAGCTTTTGATATTGCCACGGCTTCAACATTGTTCTTAAAACGAGCAGGAGCGCTAGTCATTGCTAAAACAACAACAATAATAAAAAAGAACCTAAATCGTGTAGTCTCTTCTCAAAATGCAAATTTCAGTGGGCTGGGCTGGATCTTCACTTAAGCCCAATAAAACTTCTACAACTGTACTGACTCATAAGAAGTGGGAAAGTGGGCATGCTGGCCCAAGCAACTCCTTGTGGGCTTGTTTCATAAAGCTCAACGTGTCGAAAATCGAACCGGATCGGCCAATTCATATCCCCTTACCGTCAACCGAAAGTGAACTCGTACACCCACACCATTCCGTCTTCGGTTCACTTTCTGAAAAATCGACAAATCTAACAATTTTTAGTCGAACGACTCGAACTACATCCTCATAAACAACATTGGCACATACAACCAAACCAATTGCTTCCTAGAAACCGGACTAGAAGGTGGCAGACTACCAAAGAACCAAGACCCAAAAGAAGCAAAAGAAGAAAAGAAGAAAGAAACCTTAATCGACTTCTTGAGTGGCATGACGTGTGGCAACACTTTCTGCTTCAGAAATCAACTTTTGGCTAGAAGTTGATTTTTCTACTTCTACTTCAAAAGTTGATTTCTGATTAGAGGAATTCATTTGGTAACGGTTGAAAATTTATACTCCTAAAACATTATTAACACAAAATATTCTATAAAAAATTATTGTTGGCAATCGAAATTTTTTTACTTCATTTTAAACTCTTTAAATTTCTTTTAAAAAAATTTTATTATAAAAAATATTATTTAATTTTTAAAAATAAAAATTATTATTTATTTTTTACTTTGGTGGCTGGAGACGGCGACTTGGCGACTGTGGCCGGTGGAGGTTGGCGGTAGACTACAGCCGGGGGGTGATGATGGGAGGTGGTTGGTGGGGGAGGGGATTAGCAAGGGAGGTCAGCGAAGGCAGATGGCGTAATGAAAAGAGGGTGATGGCGTAATGAAAAGAGGGTGAGGCGAGAAATACTTCTTAAGTTGAGAAGTAATTTTTTTAGTTTCTGAAATTAGGGAAAAAATAACTTCAAAAGTGAAAATTCACTTTAGAAGTAGAAATTTCTTTCAGAAATAAATTTTTTTACTAAATAGATTTCTGCCTCAAAAGTTATATTACCAAACCGATTTCTGTTCCAGAAGTATTTTTAAAGCAAAAAACTCACTTCCAGAAGTATCACAGTGGGAAACCTTCCTTGTTTTCCACATAAATGGGGAAAAGGAGAAAATGATTTCACAAACACTACATCAAAAGAGCTTCTGTAATGTACATTCCAACCTCAATGTTTACTTTTTGCCTACCCTTTTGTCTGTGAGAGACAGATACCAAAGTTCAATAAAGCCACCTCAAGAGACTAAATCATAGCCATCCCTAACATCTCATGATCATCACATGTTTCATCCTATCCACATTATGTTAACGAAATAATGCAAATCAAATCCGGTGCAACAGGTTAAGATGCTTCCATGCACTTTCTCATAATCTTGTCGTGACACTCTCTCGCGACATCTAAACCATCAAAATTCCTGTGGCGTGATCACGACGCGCGAATATACTTTGCTACATGCTCTGTGGAAAATAATGCGAATCAGACGCTTTGCAAAAAGATTGAGATGATTCCTTGCTACTTCCCAATAATGTCGTCATAACATGTGGATGTCGAAATTCTCGCGATATGAGCGTGACATGTGAATATACTCGGTTATTTGGTTTGGCTGGACACGAACTGAAGCTTTCTCGAATTGTCAACTATATGAGGATAAGCTCTAAGTGACTAATCCGGGTGGATCTCACAATCAGAGGCCGGAAAGCTTGGTATCGGACTTTGACGGGCTATTTTTTCGAGTCTTCGGTCATGTGCGGCTTCCAACGTGACAGCCTCTCGTGACAAAAATGGAAGGGTTCAACTCTCATAATTTTTTAACTTCTCAAATTAGAGAAAAAATGACTTCAAAGTGAAAATTCACTTCAGAAGTAGAAATTTCTTTCAAAATAAATTTTTTTACTAAATAGATTTCTGCCTCAAAAGTTATATTATCAAACGGATTTCTGTTCCAGAAGTATCACAGTGCGCAACCTTCCTTATTTTCCACATAAATGGGGAAAAGGAGAAAATGATTTCACAAACACTATATCACAAGAGCTTCTGTAATGTACATTCCAACCTCAATTTTTGCTTTTTGCCTACCCTTTTGTCTGTGAGAGACAGATACCAAAGTTCAATAAAGCCACCTCAAGATACTAAGTCATGGCCATCCCTAACATCTCATGATCATCACATGTTTCATCCTATCCACATTATGTTAATGAAATAATGCAAATCGAATCCGGTGCAACAGGTTAAGATGCTTCCATGCACTTTCTCATAATCTTGTCGTGATACTCTCTCGCGAAATCTAAACCATCAAAATTCCTGTGGCGTGATCACGTCATGCGAATATACTTTGCTACATGCTCTGTGGAAAATAATGCGAATCAGACGCTTTGCAAAAAGATTGAGATGATTCCTTGCGACTTCCCAATAATGTCGTCATAACGTGCGGATGTCGAAATTCTCACGGTAGGAGCGTGACATGTGAATATACTCGGTTATTTGGTTTGGCTGGACATGAACTTAAGCATCCCCGAATTGTCAATTATATGAGGATAAGCTCTAAGTGACTAATCCGGGTGGATCTCACGATCAGAGGCCGGAAAGCTCGGTATAGGGCTTTTGGCGGGCTATTGTTTTTCGGGTCTTCGGTCATGGGCGGCTTCAAACGCGACGGCCTCTCATGACAAAAATGGAGGGGTCCAATTTGATCTTTCTAATTCTCAAGGTAGTTAGTGACTCATGAAAGCTGCCGGACCCCTGCACAAGACCAAATGGCCACCACAACCGAACAAAAGATCAGTTGTTTCCTAGAAAATGGACCAGAAGGTGGCAGACAGCCAAAGAATCAAGAACCAATAGAAGCAGCAGAAAAGAAGAAGAAGGAAGGAACCTCAATTGGCGCCTTGAGTGGCATGAGCCATTTTACTTGTTTTCCCCAGAAATGGGAAAAGCAAAAAAAAAAAATGATTTAACCACTATGTCAAAAGAGCTTATGTAACGTACATATCAACCTCAGCTTTTTCTTTTGGCCCACCTTTTTGCCAGCGAGACACAGATACCAAAGTTCAAAAAAGCCACCTCAAGAATCTCAACGGAACTAAATCCCAGCCACCCCCAACAACATTTTGGGCAGAATATTTTATTGATTCTGTATTTATTTTGAAATATTTTGTTGATTTTGTATATATTCTATAATTATTATTGTTTATTCTCTAAAATTGTTTCCTCATAGATTAAGCTTATTGTACCTATTTATTATGATTTTGTGCCTCAACACAATATGCAGCTTAATTTTCTAGATCTTTTCGTTTCTATCAATTTTATGATCATCACATGTCTCATCCTATCCCCATCACGTTAAGGAAATAATGCAGATCGAATCGATGGTTCCACGCAATTTCTCATAATCTTATTGCAACACTCTCTCGTGACATGTAAACCATTGAAACTCCCGCTGTGCGATGACGACGTGCGAAGATACTTCGCTACGTGTGCTGTGGAAAATAATGCGAATCGACATGTTGCAAAAAAGATTTAGATATTTTCGTGCTGTTTTCCAATAATGTCGTCATAACATGCGAACATTGAAATTCTCGCCGTAAGAGCATGACGTGTGAATATACTCGGGTACTTGACTTCGGCCGGGCACGGATTGGCGCTTCCCCGAATCGTGCACCCTACGAGGAATAAGATCAGCTCCAAGCAACTCGGGGGGGTGGTCCAGTTTGATCTTCCTAATCCTCAAAGCGTGACTCATGAAAGCTGCGAGACAAACTCCCCCTTGCGCAGGACCAAATGGCCACCAGAAAACCAAAGGGATAACGAGACTGGTGAATTTGGAAAAAAGGCAAAGAGAGATGCTTACGAAGCAGAGAGATTTTTCCAGAAAGATGGGACTTTTTTTTCATTTTTTTCCAGGCATGACGGATTGAATCGCAAAAGCTGGTGGAGAATAATGTCGAACCATTTAAGTGGGTGGTCCTTGTCTCGAACACCATAGTGTCGACATGATGACTCTCTCGTTACTTCATTTTTGCGAACGTGTTTGTGGGAGCATCTGGTCTGATAATGACGACTCGGAGCAAGGTGTCCGGCAGCAAAATTCCCGAGTTCGAGGATGGCCGTAGTGTTCTTCTTGGTCCTTCTTGATCGTGATGCGTCGACTTCACTTTAGGGTAGGAATCGTTTCCGGAAAGGAATCGATGCTCCGGGGTTCCGCTCAAGGAGCCGCCCCAACGAGAAGCCGACGGGATGAATTCGTGGTTTCCTTTAGGAAGCGCGTAGATAACTGAGGAGGCGAATCTTAAGGTTATGAACAACGATCGGGGGGGGCTGATGACCGCGCCGCTTGAGTTTCTCTCCCCCCACCGAAAATCGTCTTCGACGAGCCTCGACAATGTTCGATCGAATTATTTAGATGGAACGCATAACCCGTTGTTAAGGAATCGCAACTTATGATTAAAGTTATGTATCCACATAATTCAGATCTCTATGCGATTTTGTGAACACTATTAATGTCGAATTAGGAGCTTAGATCTAGTTTGAGGGCATAAGTTTAAACTAAATCTACTTGTCTGTTCTATAATTCTATTCAAATTTTAATGCGCAAAATCATAGTGTCCTTACCAAAATATGACTGATACTTGATGCATATATTTCAAAACAATTTCCATTTTCGGACCCCCATTTTTTTTTCCCCGCCAAGAATAGCATCGTTATGGTTCTTGGCATGTTCATATAAGCTTAGAGATCAAGAGAAATATATCACCTATTTTCTTCATCTTCGGGACCCTCTAATAAAAAGATCAGGAGTGTATCACCCAAAGAGAATTCTAATGACCTAAACTTTTCTGCCACATCAGCACGGGTAGGCCGAATGGACAGAATTGACACAATTGCAGAAGATTTAGGATTCTATTGAGAAAAAAAAAGTTAGAATTAAATTGGCACTGATGCAATAGATTTAAGATTTTTTTTTCTAATTTTCCTTATTATAATGTGTTATGAAATTGAATCAACTCTATCCTCCCGAATTAGAAAAATGGATAATCCGAAAAAAGGGTAAATAAAAAATGCCGAAATCGAAAGACATTCGGCAATTATAATATCGAGTCAATTGTATAGGTGCCAACGCAATTAATCAATTAAATATAAATGTGTAAATTAGTTGGTCTAGTGCGAGTCCTGCGAATATCTTCTCGCCGAAAGCAATGTCAACGGCCTCCAACAATTTTTAATTATTTATTATTTGCTTTTTTTATCCACAAAAACAATAC
>JAGVVM010005060.1:0-25977 GCA_019149425.1 Psidium friedrichsthalianum
CCACACAAAAGTTCTAACGATGCCTTGTAACACATTTAGTACTTAATTGTTATGTGAGCAACCAATTTTACTGTGTGATAAATTTTCACAACCTTTTTTGTTCCATCAAAAGTCCAAACTATACTCGTGTCACACATTTATCTTAACTTTTTTTTATAAAACAAAAAAACCTCACTTATATTAAGTGTGATATTTTAGGCGCCAGAAACTTGTTTTGTGACAGCAAAACGAATTACACTAAAACATTGGTAAGGTCTGTGTGACACATTTATCTCATGCGTAATAACGCATCCACGATCCCATGCAAGATTGGGTTTTAAAGCGTCGCAAAAAAAAACAAAAGCTTGGGTAATAGATCCTTGTAAATTGTAAGATTCGAGGTAATGTTTGATCACATGTGTAAACTTGGATCTAACATTTTTGTGTCGAAAACAAGAATTGTCACGTTGATCAATAGTGTGTGAGAGGGCGTTTTTAGAGGTGGCTTGTTTCTCAAGTTGCGGTCAAGAATCACTGCAAACTTTTTTTTTTTTTTAAATTAATGGTATGTTGTACAAGGGATGAGGTCCCTCTCTCACTGTTTGCATTCACCAGCCTCGTCGTGTTTATCCCGACTGACATTCTTGTCAAAACATCGTGCATATACACTTGATCATTTCGAACAATTCTTGATAAAATAATTTCTCATGAATCCTAAAATCTCCTCTTCTCTCTGCTCTCTCTGTCTCTCTCTCTCGCTCTCACACACACACCACGTGAGTCGGATTCTTGCTTATGCATGAGGGTATGAAAGGTCGCAGGTGGCTGTACAAGTGTGTCCTTCAACTTGAATGAGAACAGACTTTTTTCGCCGCCTTAGGCGTTAGAGTGTTGGGCAACATATATCTGGATCATACTGAAAAAAAAAAATTCAAGACAATAAGTTGGGAACGAATCAGACCTTTTTTTTTTTTTACGGAGGAAAATCAAACCTGATTTTTCATATCAAATGGAGGAAAAAAATTCAGTTCATTTTTAGGTTTTAGATGAATACCGAAAAATATCGTCATTTTTCTGAAAAATTAATTCTTAGGAAATATTTTTCACAAATATTATATTTTTCGCGAGATGAACGAAGTCAAAGAAAAGGCGAACTCCGATGCAGGACAAGAATTCCCACCTTCGGAGGGTCGGACCATGCATCGGGAGAGGAAACCCAGAGCTTCTTGCCTTTTTTTTTTTTTTTTTAAAACCATACGACCTCTTAAGAGATGCCGGGTTAAAAATCCTAACTTGTGGGAGTTGACCAATTTCAAAACTGTGTTGAGTTATGGACTGCACTAAGGAGAGGGGAACCCCGGAAAAAAAATTGTGACTTGAGGTGTTAAGGAAGATGTTGCTGGTGAGAGCATCTATGGAGAAAGTTCAGATCTAAGTAAGTTCTTAAATTGCTTCATTTAAGATTTCATCCGGACCTCAAGATCCCTTAAATGTAAAGTAGATAGAGGGTACTCCCCGCTGCCAAGAAAGAAAAAAAATATGATTGGCAATTGTGGATGCAGGGCATGCGGGTACTTGCACGTTAAAATAAGGAATGCATTATGCGATTTCATTCATCTATCAATCTTGCCATCTATCTGTGCATTCTGAACTAGAAATTGATTTATTTCCTGAAGAATGAGAATGATGTATGTCTCACCTACCATTTTCTCCTTGAATAAAGAAAGGTGGTAACTTAAACATTCATCTCATGAGAAGAGCACTACCGATGGTGTCTCTTCTTCGTTTCAAAAGTTCCATTATAACATAAAGAACGAAAAAGGATTAGCAAAGTTCACTTGAGAAGGCGGATTTTGCTGATCAAGCATGAAAATGATGGAGCAAAATTGGAGAAGTGGAAAATAATCAAAATGTTGCAGTGAATTTTTGCTCCAAAAGTGCTTCTAGAATAGAAATCCGTTTGATAATTTAATTCTAAAGCAGAAATCCATTTGGTAAAAAAATTTACTTCTCAAAAATATTTCTATTTTTGAAGTGAATTTTCACATATGGAGTTAATTTTTTTTCTTATTTTGAGAAGTTAAAAAAATTACTTCCCAACTCAAGAAGTACTTCTCTGATTAAAAAAAAAAAAATCAAGAAGCACTTCTCGCCCTACCCTCTTTTCATTATGCCATCACCCTCAGTTCGACCATGACCACCTCCATCGTTCGTCAACCTCTGCTGCTGTCCATCATTGACCACCACTCGCCACCACTACTTGTGTCGCCCACCACTGCTCGTGATCATCCCCCCCTGTGCTCGCACTACCAACCGCCGACCACCAGTCACTGCCCCTTGCCGCTAGCAACCACTACCAACTACCGATCATCACCCGTCGCCACTCGCAACCATATCCGCCACTGTTGCTTTCCACCGACTGCCCCTCGCAGACCTCCGCTAGCCGCATCTATTGCCGCCCGTGATCACCACTGCAACTACCCCCCCTTTCCCCCCTCCCCCTCGTACATTGCCCACCACAACCCACTATCGACCACGCCCATTGCCACCAATTGTTGACCATAGCTGCCACCCGTCGACTACCGCTCACTACCAACTTTCGCCACCCGTGCCCATCACCCTATGACCACCATTGGCCGCAACCCATCGCCACTCGTGACCACCGCCAACTGCGGACCACCACCTATTGTCGACTTTCGTCGGTTGTCAACCACCATCACTAGCTGTTGACTATCGCCCACCACTGCCAACCACCGCTAACCTTCAACCACTGCCCCATGTGCAGTCGTTGACCGTTGCCAACCACCATGACTATTGTCATTGAGTCGCATCTTTGGTTATCGAAAGTAGATAATATTTTTAATAATACAAATTATATTTTAAAAATGAAATAGAAATTTTTCGGCCGCCGACAATAATTTTTTATAGAAAATTTCGTGTTAATAATATTTCAAAAGTAGAAAAATCAACTTCTGAAGCAAAATTAGAAAAATCAACTTCTGATCAGAAGTTGATTTCTAAAGCAGAGATGTTATGATGTTTGCCCTCACTTTCCAATGTAAAAGTTACATGTGAGTCATACTATGTTACCCAATCATACCCAGTTGTGCAAAAGTCAAGAGAGAGCTTATATTTCCAAGCTATGTAATACCAACACGAAACGAGGTGCACGACACGACACGACACAACACACATGTCGACACATGATTTCTAAAAAAAAAAAAGAAAATTTCGACACGTTGTATATTGAATTATTATTTTTATAATTTTATAAATAAATAAATAAGAAAAAAGAGCATAGAATGAATTTATATTTAAAAAAATGATCTACCATTTATTAATATCAAATATTTCGAATTGGGAAAATCGCCACTTCTTTCCTCCCCTCAAAATTTGGAAAAGCCGACGAGTCCCCGCAACTTTTTATTTTGCCTTTCGTACTAACGTGACCGACAAGGTGAAAAATGTCAAAAAAGATGAGAGAGAGAAAGAGATGCATTCAATAAAGGGTGATGGCTATGTCGCATTGCCACCCACTAATTGCCATTTTCTGTACTTGCCTGTCTAGTGTCTACCTCTCTCACGTCACTTTCCTTCTTTTCTCTCTTCTTCCCACTGATGCAGACAGCGAGGGTGGGTGGGATTTCCTTTTCCTATTTTCTTTTTGCCCCCGCTAAAAAGCCGCAATTTTCCCAAATTACTCCGGGAAAACGCGAGTCCCAGCGTGACCCTTCCGTTGAACGTCGGGCACGCGTTGTCCGACCGTGTCCCAGCATGTCCGGCGCGCAGCGGACCCCCCACGCAAAACGGAAGAAAACGTCTTTGAGAGAGCGTCCGCGCTACATACTTCCAAGCCGTGAAATTATCTCCTTTTCCCTTATTTATCTCAGTTCTCATTGGCTCTTTCCTGCTTCTTTGGATTGTGGCGGTCCATATGGATAGGGTTCTTGCAGCCCCACGAGGTTATTTAGTGCTCGGGTCTTGATTTTGGAAGGAAAAAGCAATCGATGGATGGAAAGAGTTAAGCAGATTCTGAAGATGCATACTCAAATTGCATATGGTGTCGGTCATTGAGTCATTGGCATTGCATGACCGCTACCAGCATGGCGGTGTTGGTTTCTTTTAATGATTGACAAAGTCGGAGATCGATGGATGTTAACCCCATTTTTTTAAATTTTACCCTGAATATTAAATGAGAATTTCGGTGACTCATAGTTTCTTGGTTCCGATTAGTCCGGTGGATTATGGTAATGTGCTTGCATGAGAATTTCTGTACCATGAACAGGGAGAACTCAAACTGGGAGTCAAGCCCATTTGGTGAGCTGTATCTCTTTAATTTGTTGCTGAGGACAGAGTAGATTGAATGGCAACTGCTTCTGGCATGTAGGACTATTGGGAGTTCGTGAGGAACGAGGGCCCTTAAGGCGGATTGGCATAGGCTTATTTGGTTCTCTCCAAACCCTCCTAAGGCTGTGTTTTCCGGAAATTGATTTTCCCGACTTTCGCCTATTTGATTCGCTGAACAGCGCGATTGTTTTCTCCTCCATTTTCGACATTTTGCTCGTGAGGTAAGTAGGGCAAATAATCGTCGGGTCACCTGTTTCTTTAATGTGCTTTCTCTTCCCATGTTTCGAGGACGGCTATGTTATTTTTCTCCTTTGATAGATTTCCTGGTAATTGGAATTCTGAGTACTTGTGGATCAAGCAACACGCTAAAGGGAAGAGTCTTGTCAGTTTTCTGGTTGAAAATAACTTCGCACGGCCGCATTTACCACTGAATTTGAGTTCAAAAATGGGCCTATGAACCATTTTTGCCATCTTTAATATCATCATAGAACCAGATGAAAACCCAAATATGATCGCTAGATGAAAACCCAAACCAGGTTCAAACAATCAACACACTTCCTACTCGGGAAGGACCGATTGATGTGTTGGTGTAGCAAACAGATCGTTTTATGCCCATAAAAAACGGAAAAATCACCAAACATAACGCGTGTATACATTTACAATCTCAACCAGACTTGACATTCACACAGGCAAACAGAAATTAAAATTCACAAAGTCACCGATTACACAACAGAAAAGAAAGAAGAAAAGGCGGCTTCACGGCTTCAGTTCACTCACAAAAGAATGACACTCTTGCAAAGGTTAATGGAAGACTGAGGATATCAAATATGCACAGAGCTGTGAAAACTGTAATGGGTTAATTTTGACCGGGGTTGGAACACCGGCACAGCTGTTCAAGGACAAGTCTACATGATATGGCAAACGCTCGATCGTCTCTGTTGCTTCTTGCGCTTAGGAGGCCGAAGAACCACCTTGATCGCCGCATCAAACACGGCCTTCACATTCTGCATGTTGGCCAGATAAAAAATGAAAATTGCTCAGGTCTCAGTTTCAACCATGAACTAGGATGGAGCAACGTATTATCACCGCGTCGTATGAAAATGATTGTCCTTCTTTAAAAAACTTGTAGGGATGTTTTTCTTCACATGTTAACTCCAGATGAAATTTCCCTAAAAATTGGTTCTATTGCCTTTTAGTGAAAAAAGTGAAGGACAAAAGAAACAAGAGTGTTTTGAAATAACTGCTCGTGTGGATGAGTGTAATTCGACAGGTTATCTGGGATTTCCAGTTGTAAGCACGCATTGACATTTAACATCATGGGCCTTAACTTTATCAACGGTCATGAACAACAATTACAATCAATTTGAAATAATCATAGTTTGACCACAATTCCTTATCGTGCATCCAGTATGGTAAGTCTACAGAATGAGAAACCTATGACATGATGAACACAATAATGTGAATGAGGTTGTCCAGAACTCATTTTGCAACCACTTGCACTTGCTGAGACTGACCTGCTGTGTCTTCGAGCTGCACTCGACGTATGCCAAAGCCCCAATTTGCTTCCTCAGTTCTTCACCCTGTTTACCGAGGGAATTATATGAAAAGCATAACTGGGAAAAGAAAAGTGCCTGACTGATCGACCAACAGAAAAATCTATATCAATTGCGCTAAATATAACGGGGAGCATATGGAAATTAGTTAAATGTACTTATTGGGGGCTTTTTACGAAAAGGGTGCTAAATAAAATTGAATTTACTGATTTGGGTCTTGATGAGAAGAAAATACGAAATGGGGGTCCGTCCGGCACTTCCACTACCGGACGAAATGCAGTTCGGCAGTGCAATTGCCGAACTGGGAAGGCAGTTCGGCAGGCTCCCAGCCGAACTGCCTTCTGTTTGGCTGGAGCGCTGCCCAATTGAAGAACCCCAAAAAAAAAAAAAAAAATTCACGCAGGCACAAAACAACCCCCCAACCCAACCACACACAAAAAGCTTTTGCACGTGAAATTTTTTGTGTGGAGGGCCCTCTGCGTGAGCTTATTTGTGTGTGTGTGGGGGGAAGCCCTCTGCGTGAGCTTTGTGTGTGTTTGTAGAGGGGGGGCTGCGTGAAATTTTTTGTGTGGGGGGGGGTGCGTGAAAAATTTTTTGGGAGGGGGGTTCGGCTGGGGGGCTGCCGAACTGAGGCAGTTCAGCAGCACCCCAGCCGAACAGAATGCAGCTCGGCGGGCTGTCAGCCAAACTGCATTCTGTCCGGCAATTAAACCGCCGGACGGACCCCCATTTCGTATTTTCTTTCCACCAAGACCCAAATCGGTAAATTCAATTTGTTTTAGCACCCTTTTCGTAAAAAGCCCACTTATTGGAATACTCGCAGGTTAAGGAAATACGGGGCTGGGACACAAATAAGCATTTTTTTCCCTCAATATGCCCAAATTAATCTTGTTCCTCTATTGCAAGTTAATCTGGTTCTCTTTTTCTGAAAATTGCAAGACGCAGGAACATCCATTGCCGCATGAGCTTGTCTTTGCAATGTCAGTCCATTATTATCAGTTTGCATGTTCCGTTTCCTCAATACATTGCCTCACTCATGATGAATTGCTTTTGCAACATTTTCAAACACATGACAATTTTGACATACTGTTGTTCAGTAGAGACGGCTGCATCAGTCAACAGAGAAAAAAAAAAAATGGTACTTTACCTGTTCCGTCGAAATAGTGGATGCTCCGGGGTAGTCTAGTTTGAATTGGTTGTCTTCTCTTAGATCTGGTTTTACAGAGAAGAAAAGGCGCTCTTAGACTCAAGCCAAACAGATTAACAACCGCTCAGATTGAAATATACGAAGGCTTCAATGTCATCTGTTTTCTAAGGTAGAACTTTGTTTTCTTATGCATGCACAAGATAGCAACCTGATGCTATTTGTTTAACACTGCCACTCCTAAATAGACATATATCTTATAATTCTTGAATCTTTCCCAACAACTTCCGCAAGTCACTTCAAGTTCATGACGATATTTAAAAATTGAAATTTCGAAATTCAAGCGAAGAGGCGTCTGATCTAACTGATGGAAGCTACATGTCAAAGAAGAAAAGAAACAACATGTTACCTAGTTTGGTCCCCACAAGAACAATTGGAGTTGATGGAGCATAATGTCTCAACTCTGGAACCCACTTCTCCAACATAAACAATGCGCAGAAAGAAAAAAGAAGAAGAAAGAAAGCAACAAAGAATGAGAAAGTAGGGAAAAGAATTAGTCAACTGAAAAGTTAAAAAAAAAAATTTCTAAAGAATTGACTAAAGTTAAAGAGAAAAGAAGCATCACTTACTTTCTTGGCAATGTTCTCAAAACTTGGCCTACTTATGAGGGAAAAAGCAAGGATGAAGACATCTGCTCCTCTGTAACTCAAAGGCCTCAGCCTGTTATAGTCTTCTTGGCCTGAATAGAAAACTTGAATGTTAAGGAACTTTCACACGATCCAGTCACTTTTGAGAGCAACTTCAAGGACATTATTCAAATGCATGAGCAACCACTTTGCGCATTAATCAAACCAAGTGTATTTCCTGCAATGATTAACTCTCAAATAAAGCAAGAAAGCTTAGTGAGTCATGATGAAGTGCACATGCAAAATTATCTTACATCCAGTATCTTGGGCTAATCCAACATCATTACAACAAAGTAACATTGTCATACAAATTACTCCACGAAAGATATCGTCTTTGATTTGACTACCACCAGTGTCTGCAATGGAATAAAGTTTGAATCTTTAAATTCGTACAGATAATCTAGTTCCATTGAAAGGATAGATAGAATTGTTGGTAAGCCAGTACGCTTTTCAGACACCCCACGAGACAGGGGAAGAATAATCAAACTTGAAAAGAAGGCTTTAGTTTGAATGATACACTGAAATTGTTTAGTACTTGTAGGCAAACAGCACGTTGCGATAAATAACCTCTCTAACTTCCATGCTCTGGTTAGAAATGATGAAGGGGAGCCAATGGGTAGAGGGTGCCTGAAATCGGCATGCTATTTAATCTTAAATGACAAGCACTATCGACGACGATCATGTCATTTCTAAAACCAAAATTCAACTAAAACATGTTTGAAGTCCTCACAAAAGGAGTTCAGGTTCAAAGCAGACAATGTCGAATGAATGAAGGGCAACCCCCCATTGATGAAGTAAAGTTGAGTTACAAGGAGCAACAATGACCAAGATTGCAATCACCCATCAGATTTCACAAAGAACATAAATATGAGAGAGAGAGAGAGAGAGAGAGAGAGAGAGAGAGAACCAGCAGTGTCCCAGAGACCCAAATTCACAGTCTGCCCATCAACCATGACATTGGCACTGAAGTTATCAAAAACAGAGAGAGAGAGAGAGAGAGAGAACCAGCAGTGTCCCAGAGACCCAAATTCACAGTCTGCCCATCAACCATGACATTGGCACTGAAGTTATCAAAAACAGAGAGAGAGAGAGAGAGAGAGAGAGAGAGAGAGAAACCAGCAGTGTCCCAGAGACCCAAATTCACAGTCTGCCCATCAACCATGACATTGGCACTGAAGTTATCAAAAACAGAGAGAGAGAGAGAGAGAGAGAGAGAGAGAGAGAGAGAGAGAGAGAGAACCAGCAGTGTCCCAGAGACCCAAATTCACAGTCTGCCCATCAACCATGACATTGGCACTGAAGTTATCAAAAACAGAGAGAGAGAGAGAGAGAGAGAGAGAGAGAGAACCAGCAGTGTCCCAGAGACCCAAATTCACAGTCTGCCCATCAACCATGACATTGGCACTGAAGTTATCAAAAACAGTTGGAACGTAATCCTGCCCACACAAGGGACGAAAACCCTCAATTATTCTAACTCATTACTCACATGAAACAAGAGAGACGATAAAGTGAAACACAAGCTAAATGCACTTGACCCAGGATAAACAAAAGTCTACCGGACCAAGCTAAGCAGGCACTGAGAGAGAGAAAGAGAGAGAGAGAGCGAGAGAGGTACAGTGGGGAAAGTGTTGCTGGTGTAGGAGATGAGGAGGCAAGTCTTGCCAACAGCACCATCACCAACAGTGACACACTTGATGAACTTGGTCTCTGATGCTGTTGCTCCTGCTTTGCCTGTGACTGTTGCGGCACAGCTCATTCTGCAACCAGACAATGAAGAAGAAGAAGATGATGGTGGATTTTTCGTTCTATTGGCGATTAAAACTCTCCTTCTCCCTCCCTCCCTCTTCAATGTGGAATGTATGGGCTTCTTGAGGGAAATCAAGACTTTGTACTGGGTAGAAAAGCCAGAGTCAAAATCAACTGTACAAAATAGGGGGAAGGCAAAGGAAAAGAAAGGAAAGATTTTTGTGCAGCTTTTTGGCCGAGGGTGTGTCACGCGCTTTAATTTGAGTTGTCATGGAGGCAAAAAGTTTTGAAAAAGGAAAAAAAAAAAAAGGTACCACCCCGTCCTCGAAGATTAATCATTTCTATATAATATAAAGAAATTCAAGAAAATTTTGGTTCATCTTCAAAACAGGGTAATTGAATGCGATCCTTCTAAGTTCTATCTTCTATTGGTGGGCGAATTTCATAATTTCTGCTCGTTGATTTACGTAGACTCAAATAATTTGATTTGTGCGCGCAATTTTAACTTCAAAAATAATTAATAATAGTTTGCCATAAGTAACCTCGTTCTCGGTCGACGCAAATATTTTGCTTGATTCTATCGGAGTAACATTACAAAACGAGTTCTCAACCGAGACGTGGATTCACATCACCTGAATTCACATAAATTACGAGGAAATCCCAATGCGCGCACTTTTCAAACTGGGTACTACGTAAGCAAAAATACACAGTGGGAAAGAACAGTTTGGCTCAAGGCCACACGGCAGAAGACTAGGGTCAAAATCCTGAGACCTCCGTCCCGGCAAAGAAGCATCCTGACGGCCCATCATCGGGCAGCAAAGCCAACATCACCGGCCCTCTCACTCCATCCTCGACCGAGGAGGTTCCGTTGTTGCCGTTAATGTCGGTCTTCACGAAACCGGGGCACACGCAATTCACGCGGAGCCGGGGATGTTCCTCGGCGAGGAGTCTGGTGTAAGCGTTGACTGCGGCTTTAGAGACCACGTACGCCGATAGATTGGTAGGCCACCCTTCTGCCTCCAACTTGTCTTCCTTGAAATCTCTCAGGAATTCACTCAGCATTTCGTCTAGCCTTTCCTTCTTTAGGGTCTCGATGTCGTTCAGCTCCCTTTTCGCCTTTTCATTCTTGACATGCTGAACCAGGATCCGAAAAAGCACAGCAAATTGAACAAAATGAACTCGGGCTAGAACAGTTATACACCTATGAGCTTTGCGATCTCATCTCAAGCTAATCTTTTGTTTTAGGAATTGAAAGCATTTGCATCAGAACTACCAACAGAGTTCCTTCATCAGTACTTGTAGCTTAGGACAAGATCTATAAATGCACTAAACTGATCATATCATGTTTTAACGTAAGCTGCAAACAGGAAGTAACCTGGAGCTTCCCCATTGTTGCAGATACATTCACAATTCTTCCAGAATTCGTCCGAAGAAGCAGCGGAAGGAGTGCCTCGGTAACGTTTTTTGTGCCGAAATAGACTGTTTTTGCACATTCCTCGCCCATCTCATGAGTTTGCTTCGTCAACTCCAACAACAGCTCGGTAGCGTTGGCTTTCATCTGCATTTTGTCGCAAAATTTCAGGCACTGAATTCACAACAATGATCTGGAAAAGGGTTCTAATAAGAGGACGTACTCTGCCATTCTCGTATGACCTGGCATTGAATGTCTCCCAGTCCACAATAACACCTCCTACGCCAGCATTATTTACCTGCGGAAGCGAACAGAACCCGCGAAAATTATGCGCGAAGAAGACCGGGGAGAGATCGTTCATCGAATGCTTCTCAAAGAATTCTGTTGGCAAGATAGATCTCTCTCACCAAAATATCAAGCTTTCCATAGTTGGTCCTGATGAATTCTGCCAAACGGGCAACACTGTCCACATCGGTCACGTCGAGCTGATGGAAGATCACAGAAATCCCCGATTCTTTGAGGTTTTCGACAGCTTGGAGGCCCCGTTGTTCGTCTCTAGCTGTTAATATCACCTCGATTCCTTTCGAAGCTAATTGCCTACATATCTCCAGTCCAATTCCCTTATTCGCTCCGGTCACAACTGCATATCTGAAAAGCACGTGACCGACCCGAAGTTATCGGACCTCCTAAAGCCATAATCAACGAGTTAAAAGCCAGAAAAGATGGTAGATCGTACATCTGAGTTCTCACCTTGTTGAGTTTTTCTCAGCTGTTGCCATTCCTGCTTAAGCAATCCTATTTTTCACTCGTTCTCGTGGGTCTTCGGATGCTTATCAAGATGGCTACTTTGGCCGGCCCAATTTCGGGATTACCAAGGCGTGAACACATAGGGAAAAAATTAAAATAAACATGCGAAGGAAAGAGAAAAGATAAAACTAGGTGGAACTGTCGGGGCTGCATTGACGTCGAATTCGGAGAAGTCAAACAGGAATTAATTAATAGCACCATGGACGTCACATTCAAGTTGAATCCCATGTTGTTGAAATTTGCCTTGCTGGAATCCCTTGCGACCTTTGAGGGCGGCCTTGCCTCAGCGACCATAGGCGAGGCGACCCTCGTGCACATCGAGGGCGGCCTCGCCTTGATGGCCAGCCCTCGCTGGTGGCTGGCCATGAGACAACCAACGGCGGAAATGAAGGGAAAAAAACAAAGGAAAAAAAAAAAGGAAGAAAGCAGAAAAAAGGAAAAATAATAATAAAAAAATGACAAAAGCGCGCTTAATCATGCCATTCTTTGAAACAAGGAAGGCACTTCATTGCTTTATTTAGAGCAAGGTCCATTTACGCCTTTATTTGAAAAAATGAGAGCACTTTAAGTTCTTATTTGAAATTTTTCCGAAGAATGGTGTTAAGTCTCAAGGATGTCCATCTCAAGGTGCCTATTTATAGCATGTTACACATATGGAAGTGCTTAGCACATGCTCATGTGGCAGCTTAAGACAAATTAGTTGACTATTTTAAGGGATTTCATGTGATATCATTGCTGACCTGAATTCAAATATTTGTAAACCTTTCTTTAGGATGCCTTTGTTTAGAGGAAAACTACATTTTTAAGAAGAAACAAATATTTTCCCTTTTTTCATATTAGGAAATTCATATTTATTATTTTAAGCATGGATGTTGTCTTTAACTGTAAATGGTTTTTGCATTGACTAATCATTTTCAACATATCAACCACATGAAAGTCGGAAAAGCTAATAAGCGAAAAATTCTTTCGCTAAAACAAATTCACCCTTAGTTGCCTCCCAATTATAAGTTCAATTTTAGGTCAAAGACCAACTTATGTATGAGTGGAAACATAAATGTGTTTAAAGTCGAGATAAATGCACCTGTTCAATTGACGGATTTTCAACTAGATTGATGGTAAAAACAAAACAAAACAAAAGGAAAAGCTTTCCCTACTATGAGGGAAATCTCTCTACTGTATAGTAGTAGGTTTCCTCAATGGCTTCCTCCTTCAGCTGCTTCTTCATCTCAAACCCATGCCCCCCCTCCGTAACTACATGATGATTAGTTCTTGCTCTTCCAAGATGGCTACTTTCTGTCTCTACCTTCTCCATACCCATTTTAATTTCCACCATATCCATTCCCTATACTCTAGATATCTACCCCCACCTTAACAGCACTCTTTCCCCTCGCCCTTGCCCTCACCCTCTCCCATTGTTCCTCTTCTCTGAAAAATCATAGTATCCTCACTCCCACCTTATTTCCATCATTCTCTCACCCCCCAGCCTCCCCCTGCACACATAATACCTAAGCTACACCATCGACAAACCCTACCTTTGTAGCTGCTTACCTCCCTGCTTCTACTATACTTGCTACTCCTTAGCCAATCTTGAGGACTGCACCAGTCCTAGCTACCTACTCTGCTTCAGCACTCTTTTTCAATTTTGGTGTTGTCTACCCTGCTATAAACCATCCATTAGTGCTATGGAAGACCCTACTGAGGCTACTGGTCACTTGGCTGGTTTGTGCAAACAATTAGGTAAACTAATGAGGAATAAAGACAAAGCAAATATATCTGATGAATTGTTTGTACAGTCAGATACTACTCTAGTAGGCCAACTTTATCATATCCCTATAGTAAACTTTATGGCCTTTGAAATAGCCATAAAAAAGGCTTGGAAGATGGAGAATATCCAAATAACGCCACTAGCGAATCACCTTTACAGCTTCACTTTCCAAACAGTAGAAGATATGGACCAAGTTCTTGAGATTGGACCCTGGTCCTTTGCAAACCACTTGCAAAGGAGCAACCCACTTACTCCTCCGCAATGTTATAACTTCCACACTTTTGCCTTCTGGATCCATGTACTTGGATTACTCATCGAATGGTAAAATCATGGCATAATGGCGAAGATTATGGCTAATGTTGGACAAGTATCGTAAGTCAAAATGTTTTCTCGCTCCCCCTGACCCCTCTCACAGTTAAGGCTCGTGTGGTCATTAATTTGGAGGATGAACTACAGGTTGGTAGGGCTCGAGAGATGGCTAGACTTCAAATATGAATGGCTTCCTACGTTTTGTTATTCTTGTGGGTGGACTAGACAATATGCCCATTACTACCTTTCCATCCCCTACGATGAGGATCAATTTGCGACCACAATGGGCAGTGGCTATGGTAGCTATATGATGGTTGAGTCAAGTGAATATAGCCCTTTTTGGAGGGCTTTTTATAATGTGCAATATGAATACCATCCATCTCCCTCTCTAACCCACTTTCCTCCCCATTCTAGTCCCAATGCTTCTTGGTATATCTGATCAAGATAGCCCTTATGGACAGCTTTCCATTAGCCCTGGTAGCATGCACACACCCACCTCCACTCCACCTGTGACTACATCTACCTCCCCTACTCATCCTCTTACACCCCAATCTCGTTTTTCCATAGACTTTGCTCCTCCTCTCTTATTACCCCTGCCACAGGCTACCCCTAACGTCTATACACTACCCCCCACAACAGCTCTTAGTTCATACATTGTCCCCGAATGCCCTTACCACCCCCAAAATCCTCCCTTGATGCCCCCCTCCCCATAGAAATGTTAGAGATACCACCACACTGCATGACTTACCACATTAGTATTCCACCTCAACCACCGCCCCTGCCCCCTCGTAAACTTACTAGGAAATAGAACGCTAAGGCTGCAGTAGGCTTATACACTAAGAAGCCTCGCTGCTACTTCCCTTATAACCCACCTCAGCCACCTCTTTTGTTGTTTGATAACTCGCAACTCACTAAAACACCGATTACCTATTTGGAGGAACCCCAAACTCGGGCTATGGTAGCTAGTCCTAATAAGCTACCTTAGGCCTGATGCCCCTTTTTTGTTAGAACTATTAAAAGCTGGGTAATCCCCGGATAGTTTGTGAACTTAGGGCTCTTATAGCCCACGAGCAGTCCAACTTGTTATTTCTCATGGAGACAAACACAATCAAATGCAGTTATTCACTGTCACAAGAGCAGACTCCATTTTTGGACGGTTATACCGTTACTCCTCTTGGTATGGCATGAGTGCTTGCATTTTTTTGGATGGAAACAGCTTTTGTACATATTCTCGCCCTCTGAGATGTTGTTTCACTTATCTTACTTAAACCGTGACACTCAATTTCAAATGGATATCACTTTTGTGGATGCACCCACATCTTTCGCAGGTAGATTACAGCTCTAGGATGATATTAGACACCTTCGAGATACCATTCAGCAATCTTGGCTTTGCCTAGGATACTTTAATGAAGTATTATATGGCTAGGAAACGTCTAGTGGCTAAAGTGCGGAGACCTCTTGCATGTATGCTTTCAAGGATTGGCTTACAGCTTTCTCACTTATGGAAATAGATGGTAAGGGATGCCCTTACATGTATTAAAATATTGAGAGGGTTTGGACCTCATCTAGGAAAAGCTTGATCGAGCTTTCTGTTCTTTAGTTTAGCACCATCAATGTATACAGGCGGAGGTTTTTACCCTACTTACTATAGGTTCAGACCACAGTCCACTCCTACTTTTCCTCATGTCGCCATCTTCCTTATGCACTCGACGGTTCAAGTATGAAGCTCAATGGAATTCTTACCCTGACTACTTTCATGTTGTCCAGAAGGCTTGGCTACTTAACCCCCATCTTTCATTGACTTTCTCGGCAAAGCTATGGAGGGTCTCTTTGCATCTTTCTCGTTGGGGTCTTTCTCACTTCTCGAATGCACGAAAGGCCATTGTTAACCTTAAAGATGAACTCCAAACACTTGTCAAACCAGCAGCAAAGTTCGCATGACTTCATTAGCCGCTCCTTAGAGATTAAGCCAACTTGATGCCTTATGGCAGCAGGAAAAACAGTATTGGGGTTTCAGGTCCCGCATTCAGTGGCTCGCCTACGGAGACCATAAACACATGCTTCTTCCATGCTGTAACAATCTAACACCGCCAATGGAGCTGTCTATGAACTATCCAAATGCCAAAGGATTATAGCTGCGAGAGCCTACACAAGTTTAGGCCCACATACTCACATATTTTACTGAGCTCTACTGTAGTTAGGGTCCTCGATAGTATAGGCCAATCCTCCAATATTACAGCTCGCTCATAACAGATGATATGAACTAGATATTGCAGCTATCAGCTATAATAACTGAAGTCTGTAAGCTGTCTTCTAGCTTGGGAAATACAAACCACCAGGATTGGATGGTTTAAGTGGTCTCTCCTACGAGCATCATTGGAGCACTATCCAGGACGATTAGGTTGGTATGGTGAATGACTTCCTTATGATAGGTACCCTTCCTAGCCCTTTCAATTAGGCTCACATTACCCCGGTCCCTAAGGTACCCCACCTTGAGGGTCTTGATCAGTATGGATCAATTAGCTTGTGCAACTAACTTTTATAAAATATGCACTAAGGTCTTGGGGAATCGTCTTAAACGTTTGCTCCCCTGGCTTATTACTCAGGAATAAAGCACCTTTGTGGCCAGCCGACAGATTCAAGACAATATATCTTTATTATCTCGGAAGTACTTCATCAACTTTTCACACCCTGTAAACACTAGCATTGCTATTAGGTTGTCTTTAAACTGGATATGCATAAAGCCTATGACCAGTTGAATGAGATATCATTGAGGATTGCCTACTTCAGCTAGGCTTTGCCTCCAAGTGGGTAGCGTGGATCATGGAGTGTGGTCCGCATTGTTAGCTTTAAAGTCTAGGTCAATAGGCCCCCTCTTCCTTACTTTAGGCCAACCCGAGGACTGTACCAAGGCATCCCACTCTTGCCGTATCTCTTCATTTTTGGTGTCTAACTTTTTATCCTCTACGATAGTAGCAGTTGTGTAGGAAGGTACCTTGAAGGGTATTACTCTTATCACACTATCTTACCCTTTCACATTTATTATTTGCATATGATGCCATTCTCTTCCTTGAGGGAAGCTTTTTTCGAGTGCTAATACCTAGCCCAGCTCATCCACCAGGATTGCTATGCATTCAGCCAAGATATCAACCTCAATAAAATATGGTATTTTCTTCAGACGCGGCTATCCGCCCTCATTGAGACAAACATTAGCTGCTGAATTACACATCGAAATATCTTACTTACCATATGATTGGAGCCAAACGAAGATGCAATTTTTTTTTTTCATGGATCTTGGCAGGGAAGAGAAGCTATTTTCTATTAATGGTAAGTAAACTCTCATAAAGTGGTTATACAAGCCATCCTCTAATATGCTATGTCAATTTTCAAGGTTCCACTATCGGTGTATCGGGCGATTGAAAAGAGGGTTGCAAATTTTTGGTGGAAGAATAGCTAAACTCATTCAGGACTCTATTAGCACAGTTGGATATTCTTACTCATGATAAAGTGGATGGCAGGCTTGGTTTTTGAGACTTGGTGCAGTTTAATAAGGCAATACTCGGGAAAACAGCTTGGTGGTTGCATTCCAATCCCCACCAGCCTTTGGGTAGCTTTGTTTAAAGGCCTCTACTTCTCCATCACTCATTTTGGGAAGCTACCCGGGAGGGTCGTCCTTCATGGGATTGGCAAAGTGTTATAGATGGAAGGAGCCACATTGCCCCTTTTGTTAGATGGCAAGTGTGGGATGGCCAGAACATATCCATTAGAACGGACCCTTAGCTACGAACAAGCCGTATTGGAGGATAGCCAAAAGAGGGGGAATCACTAACAATATCTTAACTCGTTAGGCCTTCTATGCAGTGGAATAACCACTAGCACGGACTTACTTCTCTACTTAAGTGGTAGATGAAATACTCGACATTCGGCTCAACCTCCTTAAACCTGCACATTAGCTAATATGGGCACCACACCCCATTGATAATTATGCTGTTAAATATGGGCACACGTGATAATAGTTTTGAAGCAGAATTTCTACTTCAAAAGTGCTTTGGAGTAGAAATCCATTTGATAACGTAACTTCTGAAGTAGAAATCCGTTTGGTTTGCAACTTTAAATTTCTATTTCTAAAATAACTTTTTACTTCATAAGCTATTTTTGGAGAACTTTTGAGAAGTAAAAAAAAAACTTACTTTTCACCATCAGAAGTCATTTTTTTTCTTTTCTTCTCCCTCTTCATATTTTCCTCTATATACGAGGGCTCTTCTCTCTCTCTCTCTCTCTCTCTCTCTCTCTCTCTCTCTCTCTCTCTCTCTCTTCTCTCTCTCTCTCATTGTATACTCACGCCACTGCGGAGGTAGACCTTGAGAATCTCCCAATGCGATGCTGTCGATGAAGATCGACCCTTGTTCTGATGCCCCAACTGTGACGCTCTCTCTGCAATGCTCGACCCTTGATTTGAATCTCCTAACCGCAAGCTCTTCGCGAAGCTTGCTATGAAGCTCGATGTGAGTCTCCCAACCGTGAAGCTCTACCATAATCTTCAACGCACGCTCATCCCCAAGTCAGATCTGCTAGTGCTTAGGGGTTTCATCCTCGCGCTTGTGTGAATTTATCTTGAATTCAATTTTAGGGTTTTCATAAATTTGTGTGGATTTTAGGCTCAGCAAAAGGCAATTGGTTGACATCGCATTCATTGAGATTTCAATGGGAGTGTTCGGTTCTCAAAGGTGCGATTTGAATCGGGTCTTTACTTTGTTCACTTCTGATCTCTTGCTTGCAATTGATGCATGTGTCTGTGGTTCTTTGGAGCTTCCTTCGTCGATGCCGTGCCTCGATTTTCAATGCTATGAGTTTCCTGTTTGCTCTATGATCTTGTTGTTGCTACTTGTGATGTTGAGTTCTGATTTTCCTTTTTTCGCTTGTCAGTTGATCATACGTCGATTATTCTAGCCATTTGAGATTCCTTATCGATGCGTTTAATTCTCAATGAACAACCGTGAGCTTGGGCAATTCAACAGTGTTTAACTGCTTTTGAGTTCCTGAAGTTTACTTGTGTCGTAATGCCATAGCTATGATCTTCAGTTACTTCAGCTTTGTGTGATTCATTTAGATTGTATACTAGGACATATATTCATACAGTTGATTGTTTGAAAAGAAAAGAATAACTCCAGGAGATTTGCTTGTTTTAGCACAAATTGATAATGCGAGCATCCTCGATCATCAGGTGAAAACAAAGTTTTTTGTCCATGATAATGATAGAAGTAAATTCTCATGTATTTCTACACTTTCCACATTGATTTTTCTATTAAAAGCTCAGTAACTCACAAAACGTTCAAGCTCGGCATTTGTGCTAAAAAGTTGATAATAGACCCACTTAGTGAATTGTTGGAAAAATCTCTATAATAAAGCCAAAAAAGTAATACCAAACATCACATGCATATGCTTTTTGAAATGCATAACACAGGTTAAGGTAAAAAATGAACATCACGGTCATGATTATGAAATTTGTCACTTTTTTCCCGGCATAGTACTGTCCATTCTGTTTCTGTGCATCATTGTGAATTCCTCATTCTCTTTAATTATGTTCTATCTCTAAATCATGATGCAGTCTTATTTGTTTGATTCTCTTTTTAAGCACTTTACCTTTAAGTGCTATTTGTAACAAATACTTATTTAAATCAATTTTCCTTTTTTTTTTTGGGTATTGTTTCACTTGTGCTCCTTTTACCCTCCCTCCTTATATCTATTTACTTCATAGGACTGCATAATTCAATCTTGTGATTTTGACTCCGAGTAAGCTTTAATGTCTAGGCTTTAGTTTCATGTTTCAGCTAAAGTTTGGTTGTGTTTAATGAAATTTATTTTTGAGTTATTATTATGAAATGTGTATAAGCATGTTCTTTTTGAACTTGACGAATGTTGTAATTGAATTTAATGAGTTTGACTCATCTTACACTCAACCAGTTTAGATTAAATGGGATCCCACAAAGACACAATCATTGCAAAGTGGACCGATCAATTGATCCAATTATTTGTAAGTGTCATGGTAGATGAGGTTAAAAGGGGAAATTGAATTATCACTACCTTTAACAGAGCAGGGTGGACTGCATTCAACGAGAGTTCAACAAATAGAAAAGATGCGAGTACGCTCTAGCTCAGTTCAAGAATAGGACTTTCAAACTAAAGGAAAGTTATGGTAGTTTTAAGAAGCTTCTTGGCCAATCGGGATTTAGACGGGATAATGTAAACAAAAAGTTTGTCATGGAGGATTAAACTAATTGGGAGTCTCATATCAAGGTACAACCTTCCTTGGGCTTTTGGTTCTATCTTTCTATGCATACTTTGATAATGTTGTTGATGTATATTCTTTTGAAAATGGAGTGGGCTAATCCAAAATGGGCCAAGTTTAGGAATGAACGGTTTCCTTTGTATCCTTTTGTATCCCTAGTTTTTGTATTGTGTTTGGGGATACATATGCAACCAGAGAGTGTACAATAGGAAATATGCAGGAGTTGGTATCATCAGATGATGATGACAATACTGCTTTTGTTGAAAATGATGATGGTGTTGCATTAGGTACACCAGAGGAATTAAGAGCATGAGATCCATAGGTTGAAGAGGGGGTTAGTGAATACCAAGTTGGAGATGGGTTGGATAATGAATCGATAGCCACTCCAGTTCATATGAAGCACATGTTGGATAGGACTTTAAATTCCAAGACAAGGAGAAAAAGCGCTGCATATGATTTTGCCGAGACCTGCAAAGTTATTTAAGAAGCCGTCAAAATGAATATGAGTCAATCATCACATATCTCTGTCACCCCACAGGCCTCACAACCTATAGACCCTTACTCCATGAGAGCCATGATTACTATCCTAAAAGGCATACTTGAAATGGACCCAAGTCTTTACACCTAAGCAGTGAACCATGCTTGCTTAAATCCTACTTGGATAGAGGCTTTCATCCTAATAGAACTCGAATGGAGACTTGCACTTTGCAATTCTATTTGAGTAGATATTTGCACATGCTATGGATTTTTATTTGGCTTAATTTCATTGAAGATCTATGTATTCGACACACTTTGGAGTTGTTTTTATTATGAAACTATGGTTATGTTATGGTTATGTTGTGACTTATGTCGAGTATTTTGGATTGCTATTAATGCCCTGACTATTATTTAGATTCTTTACTTATTAGAGAAATGTTATAGTTTCCTTAATTACTTTTTATTTTCACCTTCCACTTTCGTGTGATGGCTTATGTTGTGATAATGTAGCCTATTAGTTAATGCCTTTCATTTTTAGGTAATATGAAGGGGGTAAATGATCAGGTAATTTCAACTGAAGGAACTCTATTAGGTGATCAAGACTTTAATAAGGATGATTATTTTCTACTAACGACATGGTTGTGCCTTGTTGAGTTGTATAGATCCATGCGCATGAGAGAACCTATTAGGGATAGCATATTGTCAGGACTCGAATAGATAATGTAGGTTCTTCATGGACATTCGGATAGAACATATGAAACTTTTAGAATGAAGAGACATATATTTCTTAACCTGTGTGGTTTGCTAAAGGCAAGAGTTTGGCTACAAGATAGTTGACATCTTAAAATAGATGAATAGATTGGGATTTTCTTATGTATGATTTGTCACACGAACTCTAATAGAAATTTTTTGCGAGAGATTCCAATGTTTGATAGACTATTAGTAAGTATTTTAACTTAGTATCGAAAGTAGTTTGAAAATTGGCAAAGGAGAATATCATACCACCTCTCTTTGATATTATCCCACAAGAGATTCTTTTGGATCGTAAGCATGAACCTTACGTCAAGATAAGATTTTCATATTTTTTTTTTTGGCACAAATAGTTTAATTTTATTGGTAATCTTGTATGATGCTACCCTTTCATAACTGTGTCAGGGGTGCGTAAGCGCTATTGATGGCACCTATATTCATGCTTCTATTCTTGTTGCACAGCAAATCTTATTCAGAGGTAGAAAGGGAATTACAACTTAGAATGTGCTGTGTGTATTCCTTTTATATGGATTTACATTTGTGTATTCTGGTTGGGAAGGATCTGCTAACGGTTATCGGGTGTCATCGGCTGTACTCAAGATTCCTAAACTATAATTTCCTTGACCACTCCTAGGTATTTGTTTGTTCTAAAACGAGAAATTGTCTTTATGATTTTGCTGCGGTTGCATATCATGATAAAAAATATATGAATTGTTTATTATAGGAAAATACTATGCGGTAGATTCTGGGTATGCATCATCTCTGGGATTTTTAACACCCTTTTAAAGGTGAATGTCATATAAATGATTTAAAAAGCAATGCAGACCAACAACAGCAAGAGAGCTCCTCAACTATCGGTATTCTTCACTAAGGAATGTCATTGAGGGATCTTTTGCGGCTTTGAAGAATTGCTTCTTCGTTTTGAGACACATGCCTCCATTTTTAATTATAAAGCAAGCACATATTATAGTAGGCATGTTGTGCTATCCATAATTATATCCATGGTCAAGACAGGAGGGATAAGAATTTTTCCAAATATGGAAATATGGAGTATATGTGTGAACCTATGCATGACAAGGTTACAGATGATATATCAATTGAGGAGGGAATCAAGATATACATTCTTAGAAAATGTATCGCTAATAAAATGGCAATGGATCATCAGATGGAGGAGATTTCATGATATTGGTTTTTTTTTAGTTGATTGGCATGAATTTTGAGATAAACCTATGAATGTGAATATTTGGGATGTTAGATGCGGGGCCTTAGTAGGTGGTCATGGCACGACACTGTTGGTATGACCGTATGAAATTGACCATGATGGTATCTGCCATCATCAACCGTGATGATCTTCCTTTTTGTTGCTTGTGAGTATTGAGTTTTTTGCTAAATTTATCTCGTTTCTGGTTTTCTACTTGCGATTGATGGTCATGCTTGGTTAAACATGTAGACAACTTGAACAAGTCCCTAAAATAGTGAGTTCATATCTAAATGCACCAATTGATTCATAAATATGTTATTTATTTATTTTGATTTTTTTACTTCATTATTACTTCATGTAATCCATGTTCTCATGTTCCATATGCACAATGAAGGTCAGATCACATCCACTATTTCTTCATCTGATATGATACTTGACATATGTGCACTTGATGAGGTTACAGTTGATCTACTTGTTGTCACTCAGATGGATTTCCTTTATTTCTTGAGGGAAGATTGTGATCAGGTACTTGGAGGAGTACTACTCGCAGTAAATGGAGGACTACTCACAGTTCTTTGGTTGTTGGTCCTCTGTAATTGACGAGACATCCTTCACAAATTGCGAATGAACATTCCCATTATTGTATCAGTTGCCGAGATGGTATTCAAAAGTTGCATTACTTGTTGAGAACTTTATGATGATGTTGATGCTTTCTTCCTTTCCTATTTCGTGTTTTGCCGTGATACTTTTAGTTTTTTACTATATTCATTAAGTCTTAAAACTCATGCAGATATTGTTTGTGCTCAAAGAGTCTTATAGCATTCAGCTTTCTTATCTTGCAGCCTCTGGACATGTGAACTGATTCCATTCTATGTTATAAACCAAACAAAATTTTCTTTTCAGCCCAAAGAGATGAAAAAGAGGTTGTTTGTCTTGATCCAAGTAGCATCGACACCAACACACGACAAAAGACACGACACGAAATAACACGTCATTTCTAAAAATTGAGAATTTCGACATATTGGGATACATTTTTTATATTATATATATATGTCAACGGAAAATTATTTTTTTGGGCATTTTAGTAATTATCGAATCAAACGATAGTGATGACATTGGATTGCTTAAAATGGATTATATATATATATATAATATATTAACTATTTATGTAGAAAATTTGATAAATTATTTTTGAGAAATTATTTTACTTTCATAAAATTCTAAATAAAAAATATTCACAATACTCCCACCTAAACCCCCATCCCCATGCGTGCTCTCTCTATCGTCAGTCTTGTTAAAGTTTTGTATAATATGTCAATATCAACCTCCAAGTCTTGTCATATCAAGCTGTTGTCTTGCGCACCCAACAACCAATATTCACCACCCCCTCACACCGGCACAATTTTCTTTGCAAGAAGCCCTATGTATCTTTCATCTCTTTCTCTCTCTATCAATTTCGACTCCATCAGTCGGCGAAACCATGCTTCCTTGTCTCTCACCACCCACTCGGACACCATCGGTCGGTGACAATTGGACTCGCAACTTCCTAGTTCGTCTGCTATTTTGTTCTACCCTTCACACGTCGTCGCTCGTGTTCATTTCGTCTCTGGCTTCTCATTTCTCAAGCCTCTGAAACCTAGATCTAGTGAAACTGTTTGTTGCGAAGTCTGTTGTTTCACACCCTCCTCTCCACCACCGCCTCAGATCTGGTCCAGTGCTCCACTATCGCTGTGCTCACCATCCAACACACCTACCTCGCCTCTCCAGCCTCATGCTTGACATGCCGGCTCTCCCTCACCTCCCTCACTGACGTCGGTCCGTGCTCCTCCAGATCCTCTTCTCCTCCTCCTTCGAACTCACATGTTGCCAGTGAGTTCAGCTCATTGACCTTGTGTCGGAAGTCGGACATGTGGTCAATGCGTGTCCGAATGTGTCCGACAAGTGTCGCACACGCAACACGTGTCCGACACTAACATGTTTCCTCTTGGCACATGTCAGTGCTTCATAGGTCCTGATAACAAGGTTGTTTATCATTTGTTTGAGTAGAACCTATCTGCAGTGAGAGAATTTTGGGTGCAATTATCATATTTACTGTACCTAAACTTGTGGGATGGGGTTGTTTAATGTTTATTTACGCTAGAGTATTTAAGCAAGTTTTTGTTCCCATATGCTTCTGTTGAAAGAGAACATATTTCCTCCGATACATGCCAATATTGTAGCGGTAACAGAAGACTGCTGGTTTGGTAACATACATCCGCAATCAATCTTTAAGGGTTGAACAACACTGTAGTTTGCCCGGATGAAATGGTTATTCAGCTTCTTTCGCGGTGCCTATACACATCCTAGAGCTTGATGATAGCAAGTTTTAACGAGGTTTGAGCAAGTCTCGTGCAACTTCGCCACTAAAAGACGTTTTCATTCCTATTGCAGTAGATGGATGTTTTAGTGGCTCCAAGTTACGAGAGTTCTGACTGTCTAGGTTTAACATGGGCGGCATTTTCTAGGAGCATGATCAAGGAAACAAAATTTAATGGCCACAGCAGTTGAAACTGGAATGACGAATTTGATGCCCAAAATCTCAAGCCTTACAAATTTGATGCATTTTCAAGCAAGAACCTACAAAATTATCAGAGAGTTCTAATCCAAAAGGGAAAAGAAAATGGTAGATGGCGAAACTGGATAAGACCATACTTACTGCAGAAAATTACAACGCAAGCACTTCAGGTCAGGGGAAAACTGAAGAGCAAGAACGCATCACAAGTAAGAGTACACTCTACACATGTTCCCTTTTGGGTACACTACCCACGCATCTAACAAATTAATAGACAGATTATCCCCTTCAAAATCATGAAAAAGCTATGATGCGGGCCGTGATTGAATGGATGATTGCAATTACCATACAAAAAAATAACAAAATAATGCGCTGGCAAGTATTTCCACCATTTACACAACGAGGCAAATTCCCTGAATTTACGCTATAGAAGTTTTCATGATTTGGTTCGCATTTACATAAATAATAAAATAACAAATTATATGTAAATCCATCCGTATTTGCATTTAAATTTTCTTGAATTACATGCATTTTATGTTAGGATCACTAATTTTTTGTAAAATTTTCATGTTAAATAATGTTCCAGAAGTAGAAATTTTTAACCTTTACCAAACAAAATTTTTGTTCCAGAAATAGAAAATTTTTCTTGTTATCAAAAGTCTTTCTTTGGTTAGAAATCCACTTCTGAAGCAGAAGTTGAAAAAATCAACTTTTGTTTCTAAAACAGAAGCAGAAAAACCAACTTCTAACTATAAGTTGATTTTTGAAGCAGAAGTAATGTCATATTCGCCCTCAGCTGTGCACAACTGCTACAAATCCCCTTGAACGATACCCCATGACCCATCTTCTTCTTGTCAGCGGCCGCGACGGTTATGGCGCTATACTTGGCAATTGTAGTGCCCCCAAGGTCAAACACTTCCTATGGCGCCATGGTCAGAATGCTCGACCTATGACAGAAAAAA
>JAGVVM010005061.1:0-11804 GCA_019149425.1 Psidium friedrichsthalianum
CCCATTCAAACTGATCAAAGTATCACCTTGCAGATGTTAAGTTTCCAAAAATTCTAAAACTGATTGATAGTGACTGAAAGCCGCCATACCTGTCTTTGCAGTCTTTCCTTGGGCGAGTTGCTTGGCACTTTCTAGCCAAGGTCCCAGCAAGAAATCTTCATGACCAAGCCAAGAGGTGTCATGTCCTAACAAGATTCAGGAATTTCTGGCTATGTAAAGCAACTCCATAAGCATCTTTCCGCGGTAATTTTATGACTTTCAAAAAATAGCTCGTTGCGCTCTTTGCCAGAGCTTGTCTTGTCAGATCAACGAGATCATACCTATGGATCAAAATTGGAAGCAAGTAAATTGCAGATTACTGAGACAAAAAATGATGAGAGAGAAGTGATGACAAAAGGGAAGACTTATGACTGTCCATCAACATAGTAGCAGAAAAAACTTCAAAAAACATTATGATTTGACATAAATTGAAGCATGGAACCTGTAAGTATCGCTAGATTGTAGTTGATCGCCACCTTGCAAGGAAGTTCTTAGCGCGCGTACCACTTCGGATGTCGAGTACCACAAATGAGGCTGATCGGTCAAACCAGTTTTTTCATTCAGCACTGCTCTTCTAAACAGTGGCTTCCCATAGCGCATGATGATCTCAGCCGTGAGAATGAAATTGAAGAAGGATCAGCATCAGGGAATGCCACAATGACATCCCTGTTCTTGTCCTGCCCAATGAAACAAAAAAAGTCACTAACAAAAAACATAATACAATAAAGTTTTGGATAATGCAGAAATACGTCAGCGTAGATATTTTTTACCGCGTCAATATCATCAGCCAGGTAAAACTACAACATGCATCAGAGCAACCTAAACACACACAATAAATGGGAACGGCAGAAGAGACTTAAATATAAGCCATCGGTGCAGTTATAGATCGTGTGATAAAGATGTTCCATGCTTCTTTTATTGAAGAAACTGATTTCCCATAACGCCTAGCTGAATATAGATTGATCCATGTCTGAGATAGAGAGGAAACACAATTTTAAACCAACACAAAAAGTTCATAATTCAAGTTGTGCCCACACAATCAAATAATGCAGACAGCGGAAGGAAAGATTTAAACAATAGTATGTCAAGTAACAGTAACCAAATTAGGTGACTTTTCCAGTTCAAAATGTTCCACATCCAACTAATTCTGCAGGTAGCCATTTTGGAAGAAGCATAGTCTATGTCCTAAAATTTTGTTCTGCTTTACAATGTATGTCAGTGACAGGAAAATGTAGCATTTCACTAAGACTCTGATCTAACAAGTAAGAAATTGAGCAGTACAAAACCCATGCGAATACCGGGATACTGCAGCATCTTAAAGTCACATCCCACAGAGAACTATTGGGATGAGCATGGGCGATAGGACGAGGCTGGTGGGTATTAGCTATTCTTACGTGTTTGCATTTCACATCAAAGTCAGGCACATATAGTTTCAATTACCTTAACGTCGACTTTCCTTTGCTGAAATGCCATCTCAGACATGAGATCATAAACAACAGGATTTTGTTCTATGCCCTCCATAGACATTCCAACACAACCTTCAGCAATCAACAAGAAAAATAGCAGTAAATCTTCATATTACTTTTAAGATGAAGAAAGAAGAAAAAGATAATTCAGAGAAAAACAAGCAGTAGAGATTAATCCTAACAAAGCATCATTTCCACATGAAGCTATAAAAATCTGGTCACGACCTTTTCTATGGGCAATTTTAAGCACCGATTTCAGCCACAGATCAACTATCAACAAAGCAATCAGAAGGTTGATGATTTCTCAAAATAAATTCTCACTCCAATTGATGATAATCACTTGTCAGTTATTCAGATTACATTCATAATCTCGTGCTAAGTGTGATCTTCCTATGAAAATGGAAGGATCAAACTTAGCAGAGACTTATGAATGTAATCTGAATAACTGACAAGTGATTATCATCAATTGGAGTGAGAATTTATTTTGAGAAATCATCAACCTTCTGATTGCTGTTGATAGTTGATCTGTGGCTGAAATCGGTGCTTAAAATTGCCCATAGAAAAGGTCGTGACCAGATTTTTTATAGCTTCATGTGGAAATGATGCTTGTTAGGATTAATCTCTACTGCTTGTTTTTCTCTGAATTATCTTTTTCTTCTTTTTCATCTTAAAAGTAATATGAAGATTTACTGCTATTTTTCTTGTTGATTGCTGAAGGTTGGTGTTGGAATGTCTATGGAGGGCATAGAACAAAATCCTGTTGTTTATGATCTCATGTCTGAGATGGCATTTCAGCAAGGAAAGTCGACGTTAAGGTAATTGAAAACTATATGTGCCTGACTTTGATGTGAAATGCAAAAACGTAAGAATAGCTAATACCCACCAGCCTCGTCCTATCGCCCATGCTCATCCAATAGTTCTCTGTGGGATGTGACTTTAAGATGCTGCAGTATCCCGGTATTCGCATGGTTTTGTACTGCTCAATTTCTACTTGTTAGATCAGAGTCTTAGTGAAATGCTACATTTTCCTGTCACTGACATACATTGTAAAGCAGAACAAAATTTTAGGACATAGACTATGCTTCTTCCAAAATGGCTACCTGCAGAATTAGTTGGATGTGGAACATTTTGAACTGGAAAAGTCACCTAATTGGTTACTGTTACTTGACATACTATTGTTTAAATCTTTCCTTCCGCTGTCTGCATTATTTGATTGTGTGGGCACAACTTGAATTATGAACTTTTGTGTGGTTTAAATTGTGTTTCCTCTCTATCTCAGACATGGATCAATCTATATTCAGCTAGCGTTATGGGAAATCAGTTTCTTCAATAAAAGAAGCATGGAACATCCTTTATCACACGATCTATAACTGCACCGATGCTTATATGTAAGTCTCATTCTGCGTTCCCATTTGTTGTGTGTTTAGGTTGTTTTACTCTGATGCATGTTGTAGTTTTACCTGCTGATGAAATAATTGACCGTTAAAAAAATATCTACGAATGCAAAGTATTTCATGCATTATCCCCCAAAACTTTATTGTATTATGTTTTGGTTAGTGACCTTTTTTGTTTCATTGGTGCAGGACAAGAACAGGGATGTCATTGTGGCATTCCTGAGCTGATCCTTCTTCATTTCATTCTCACGGCTGAGGCATCATCGTATGGGAAGCACTTGTTGAGAAGAAGCAGTGCTGAATGAAAAACTGGTTTGACCGATCAGCCTCATTTGTGGTACTCGAACATCCGAAGTGGTACGCGCGCTAGAACTTTCCTTGCAGGTGGGATCAACTACAATCTAGCGATACTTACAGGTTACATGCTTCAATTTTGTCAAATCAAATGTTTTTTTGAAGTTTTTTCTGCTAACTATGTTGATGGACAGTCATAAGTCTTCCCTTTTGAGTCATGAATCTCTCTCTCATCATTTTGTTGTTTCTCAGTAATCTGCAATTTACTTGCTTCCAATTTTGATACATAGGTATGATTCTCGTTGATCTGACAAGACAAGCTCTGGCAAAGAGCGCAAACGAGCTATTTGAAAGTCATAGAAGATTACAGCGCGAAAGTATGCTTATGGAGTGCTTTAATACCAGAAATTCCTGAATCTTGTTGAGGACAGGACACACGCTTGGCTTGTCATGAAGGATTCTTCTGGGACCTGGCTAGAAAGATGCCCCAAAGCAACTCGCCCAAGGTAAAGAACTGCAAAGACAGGTATGGAGGTTTCAGTCACTGACAATCAGTTTTAGAATTTTTGGAAACTAACACTGCAGGTGATACTTTGACAGTTTGAATGGAATGCAAGGACGCAGATAACAATGTGGTTTGATAACTTAGCGGAGGAAGCAAGTCTACTGCGTGATTATGGTGAGGAAATTGAACCTTTTGCATATGTTTCTTCTAAAGCTCGCGTGGAATACACAATCCTTGGAAGTAGCTGGTTTTCATCAGTGAAAGTTATTATATTCGCAATAGAGCAGACATCATTGCATCACATCTATTACATGCTTTTGATCTCCCTTATTTCCTTACCAAATCTAGTACTTCAATCCTGGATTGCTATGAAATTCATCTGCACAGAGAGAGAGAGAGAGAGAGAGAGAGAGTGCATAACTTTCGGGTGAATGATCTCCCTTTCCTTTTTGTTTAGGAAACAAATATTGGAGCGGACTGCTAAGAGATTACTATAGTCCACGAGCAGCTCTTTATTTCAAATTTCTAAAAAAGAGTTTGGAGGAGGGCCACGATTTCCAGTTGAAAGAATGGAGGAGGGAGTGGGTCAAGCTTACAAATGATTGGCAAAACAGCAGAAACCTGTACCCAACGGAGAGCGTGGGTCACGCTTTTCACATATCGCAATGGCTATATGACAAATACTTGAGAGATCCTGACACTTATGATCAGTAGCTGAGACTACAAAGCAGAATGCTAAATAAGGCCTTGGGGGATCGACCGTGAATTGTTCACTACAATATTATTCATAGGCATTGTGTTACGTAGCTTGCAATCAGGCTCTACTTTTCTGCAGCAGTCTCTTTATTAACTGAATGCAAAGTTCATCTCGTGTCTTTCTTCTTTTTGTCGTGAATGATGTGGTGTAATGGAGCTCTTCCAACTATGTTTCTTGTGAACAAAAACCATAGTGAAATTCTTGCCTGGCCGTGCCTTATGTGATAATGTGTTTTCTTATGCAGGCACGACTCTACTAGCGAACTGTTGCAGCGATTCCTTATTTTTTCTCTAGAGAGAAGAAACGATACGCTCGTTAGACGAAGTGAAAGTATCGCGCGCACCATGTCTTTTTTCTTTTCAGTTCCACTAGATTTCAAGCTATTGGAAGAAGAATGGAGGGGAATGAAGTTGAATCTCTCGCATATGAAATTTTTTTGGTCTTGTTTCGTATGTTCACATAGAATCTAAAAATGAAGATAAGCTTGATGCAAAGCTAAAAAATGTTTTTTCACTGGATGTGATTATGATTATTTTGGCTATTGGTCTGGGATGAACAAAATAGAATATAATGATGTTACATTCAATGAAAACATGTAATACAAGGACAGATTTGTGGAGAAGCCAGTGTGAAGAAACGAACATGGGAGATTAGAGAGATTGAATTGGAAGGGGGTTTTAATAGTGTTTTGCTTAGGAATCCAAAAATTGTTGCCGTAGACTCTGAAAAATATCAGAACACCTAAACCCATTTTAGGAAGATCTAATAGAACATCTAAATTTGTACAGGCGTATGCTCTGTCATTGCATTATTTGCTCTTGATTGACACTGGCAAATCACAAATTTTTTCATTCTTCGGAAGCAGTGCAAGTTAAAAATTTTGTTAAGTGGGAGTCGGTAATGCGAGATGAGTACAATTCACTCAAGAAGAACAGAGCTTGAGTGTTAACTCTATCAGAAGATGAAAAGAAGGCATTGCAGAACAAGTGGGTGTACCGGATCAAAGAAAAAACCTGATAGCAGAAAGAGGCAATAAGTAATTTTAGTAGAAAAAGGTTTTCAGCAAAAGCAATGAATTGACTATGCATAGATTTTCTCTCTCTAGTTATGAAATTGACTACTATCCAATTTCTGTTGAGTATTGTTGTTGATGAGAATTTACATCTAAAGCAATTAGATGTAAGGATTGCATTCCTTCATGGTAACTTAAAGGAGGGTATCTACATGGTACAATCAGAAGGTTTTTAGATTCATGGAAAGGAAAATTATGCCCGCAAGCTGAAGATTAGTCTATATGGCTTGAAATAGGATCCTAAACAGTGATACAAGAAATTTCACAAATTTATGTATAGTAACATGTGCACTAAAAGTAAATTGAATCGCTGTCGTTACTTCAAGAACTTTGATGACTGGTCTATTATTTTGCTATTGTATGTGGATGATATGCTCATTGCATGATCTAGCATGAGGAAGATTAACATACTGAAGTAGCAATTGTCAAAAGAGTTCAAGAAGGACGTGAGAGCACCGTATCATATTCTTGGGATGAGGATCATGCGAGATTGATTTGAATGAATTTTATATTGTCTTAAGAAAAGTACATTGAGTAGGCGATGGACAAATTCGAAGTTCATAATGAATCCTTTAGGAAGTTGCTTCAAGTTCACGAAGAACCTAAAGATAGATGAAGAGCAGGAGTATATGGCTCAAGCGCCTTATGCGTCAGCTATTGTCAATTATGTATGCCGTGTCGGGTACCAGACCAGACATAACTCACCCAATGAGAGTTGTAAGCATATAAGGAGTAGGAAAATAGTGTTCTTTTTAGCGATAATTAGAGTGCTATATGTCTTGCAAAGAATCTAGTACATTGAGTTGAAGTTTCATCATATTTGTCAACTGATAGATGATGGGACGATATTTGCGGATCAACTGGCTGATATTTTCAGTTCATGAAGAAGATTCTTGGTGCAGAAAATGTAATAGATATGTTAACAAGGTTGTTACCACTGATAAACCGAGGTTCTACATTGCCTTAGTTGGCCTCTATGGTTAGTGATGAAGGGCCTGCTACACTAGGACAATTTGGGTTACAAAGATGAGTGAAGACTACGAAAAAATATTGTTACTTTGAAGATCAGCCTTGAAATAGGGAATTGAAGGAGTAGTGCAGTTTGATAGAGAAAAAATAATATTAAAACTCAAAGTTCTTACTTTTTAATGGCACACATATAATTAAAAGCTAAGAATAGAGCTTTTTCTACCGTCCCTAATCACACACATGTAATTTTCATCATTACTATGAAAGTGATAGACTTCTGCTATATGTTGGAATAATATCTTTTTATGTAACTTTGAAGTTTGTATTCTGATAGTTATAGTGAAAAGATTGCCTAATATGACACCGTGGTTCTTCCCTTTCGCATAAAACTCGCTTGCCTTCTTTTCTCTATTTTTCTCGTCAAAGATCCGCGTTCCTAACACAGACTGACTCCGACATAACTGATCATGTATATTGTCGACTAGGATCTCCGAAACGAACTTTGAAAATTTCAGGTGGACGACTATGAAAGTTCCAGTTTTGTAATCAGCGGAATCTGGGTCTCTTTCGGCACGACAGCCGCGTCAAAGGTACGTGCAAACAGCCCTCGAGATACAATTCTAGTATTGTGGGTGTGGCTGCCAGAAAATTCTTGAATGCCAAGGATCTTTATTAAAGTCCTGAAGACTTGTCATTTTCCTTGCGTTAGGAATCCTGTTCAGCAGCCGCCTCGCGCCACCCTACAGCTGAAGTTTCTTTCTTTCCTTTTTTTTAGCATTTGTGGGGCCTTTGGTCAAAGGTCTCTGGATGGTTCCAGATGCTGATGCCACAGCACACGCTTCACGCTCCATTTCGATTCATTTGAAAATGTTTCCAGGGGCCTCAGTTCAGATCCAGGGGAAGCTTCGGACAAGCAGCAGCTTCCAAGTCAGACAGAGGGCAACAGCCCATTAACGTCGTAAGGAGGAATAATTTGACTATTCCCAATGAAGAATTTGGTCTTCCGGGACATCATATGCCTTCTCTTAGAAATTTAGGAAATGAGATAAAGGTATCACAAATATCACAATTTTGGTACAACGCTCACTTAAGTGTCAATAACTCTTTTTTCGACTACTTCAGTCCCAAACTTTTAAAAAGTGATCGCTCGAGTATCGAAATCCTAAAAAACGTCGTTTATCACTTATGGATGAACATTTTTAAAAGTTTAATGACATTAAAAAAGTGATTGATTGAATCATGTAGCACTCAAGTGATTAAAGAAAAAGTTATAGCATGAGCGTTGTGTGTAAATTATGGTACTTCAATGATCGAAAAAAAATATTTTATGACACTTTAAAAAAAAAAAAAAGCGCCGCTCGAAAGTGACCGCACATTTCTCTTTTAAGAAAGCACCACGCGTGGTTCTTGTGGCGTTAGATAGAAGGTGGAGGGAAGAAGAGGACAGGGGCATGCGTTGGTTGACTTTCTTCCATGTCGCCACGCTTCTGGAGTTCTCCGCTTTGACGCCAACTCTCTACGACTTCTCGTTCGTTCCTCGAAGCTGTAGCTTGTATAGGACTCTCTTATATAATGCAGCGTTAGCTTTCAACCAAGCCCCACCTATCTCATTCCAACCTAAAAAAAACTTCGTGGAGTCCGAGCTTCTCTCTCTCTCGCTCTCTTTCTGAAGAGTTACAGGCCTTGAGATTCTCTCCGGGAAGGATTTTTCTCGCCGATCATGGACGGGCGCGAATCGTACGGCACGTCGTGGGCGGACCAGTGGGACTACGGCCCGGACCCGGCTCCGGCAGAGAGCAACAAGAAGAAGAGCCTCACCAGCAGCCTCACGACGGCCCAGTACAAGGAGAAGATGGGGGAAGGGCTCGTCAAGACCAAGACCGCGGCGTCGCACGGCGTCAAGAAGGTCAAGCAAGGAACCACCGTCGGCATCCAGTGGATCAAGGACAAGTACCACAAGACCGCCCACAAGAACTGAAATGAAACTTGGCTTTAGCTCTTTTTGGTTCTTTTCGATTCTTTCCTTCATCTGTATAAATAGGGACATATGCGCGCTTGCATGCGACTTTTTGTATGATATGACCTGACGATCCTTTCTCTCTTTGGATTTCTACTGGATTATACAGTTCCCTTTCTCCGAAATCATATCGTGAGTTCCGTGTTGATAGAACCCCGACCAATCGTTGGATGATGCGCATGGTCTCTCTCTATATTCTCCGGCAAAGAATGCGTAATCCATTGAGATGCACGATGAGATTCGTGCTAGAAAAATCCCACGTCGAAAAATTGGCACGACTTGCAGCGTAGCGATTAATATATCGTAATTAGCCCATATTTGCTAAGCGTTTGAGGCAAGCTCGGACTTGAGCTTTCTCTCCGACGATCTCCTCGGTTGAGAGATAATCCATGTTCAAAGATGGATTTGCTCGCATGCTTTGGAATTCTAGTTTTGGCAGAGATGAGAGTCTTCAACTGCCTCAGAGATTAAAAAAAAAAAATGGTCTGCTGAGGTCAGATGCTTGAAATGACTTCGTCTCGGTCAAATGAGGTGTGCACGGCAGGAATGGATCACAGTTATTTATTTGACCTGATCCTTCTTTAGAGAAGAATTGAACATTAACAGCGTTAAATTAACCGTCTGTTTTAGGCCCAGGAAAAAAAATTAATTAAAAATTATCATGCATCCACCGCTATTTCAAGAGTTTATGGCTCATAACATACTCTTATTCGCACAATCACCAAAATACTGTTATGCTAGCAAAGTCTCGATTTTTAACCTCTATAGGATCGTAAAATTCAGCATAGAGAAGGAATTACCATTCCACCTACCACGTTAATACATGGGTGCATGTTTACTAGTATTCTTCGGGCTTAAGCCTAACCATTCATCATGTCGAGGGGTCGAAGTACTGCTTGCATCCAAAAATGATCAACTTTTATTGTGGACGAACGATGGGTTCGATCATCGATAATGATGATCGATCGGAACTAATTCGGCCAGTAGCCGACATAACGAGAGCCGTCCGATGACGAGTTTCATTAACTGATGGAGGTTATCGACAACCTAACTCCTGAATTATGCCTAAGTATTGAAGGATGAGGAGGATGTCGATTTTAGCTGGAGCAATATCAGAGTATTACGCCGAGCGATATCAGATAACGGGTTCACTTTACATCCCAGCATTCCCATTTTGCTTTCGTTTAGCTATAAAAGGCATACGTTTGCTCTTTGAGTTAAACAAGTACCCATCTCTTTAAATCAATACCCACTAAAATCGTATTACCAAAAAAATCAAAGGCTTAATAACACATAAGCTCCAAAACTTTGGTCTTATGTGCAATGTTGTCCTCTGACTTTTACTTTGTGCAGTGTGGTCGCTAAACCTTGACCCATTATGCAATGTAGTCCATTGACTTTCAATTTATTCAATATAATACATAAATTATTGGCAAGTGTTAAATTCAATCCTTTCATCTGTGTCATTCTTGCATAATTGAGGGACCAAATAGAATATTTACTAAAAGTTTAAGGATCACATTGAACGAATTAAAAATTCGGCAACGACATTGCACGTTAGGTGACCACGTTGAAAGGATTAAAAATTCAGAGGCAATACTGTATATTATATCAAGGCTTAGCGAATATTTATGTCATTTCTTTGTTGAAAAATATCATGTAATTTGTTTTAGTTTTTTTTCTTAATTTGTTTCAGTTTCGGATACTATGATATGATCAATGAAGTGATTGCTTTCCACAATGGAATTTCTAGGAGAATACATTTTTTAAGCATGTACCTAAGTTCTCTGTTGCTTGCTGTACGACACTATTGATAGTGAAATATCTTTTGCTTGCCGAACCCCGCGAATTGCGTGAAAGTGAGATATTCCAAATTAGGGGATCCGGCAGTTTTATAAAATGTTCTTGGTGAAAAAAAAATGTGAATAGGTAGTGTGCCACAAAAAGATATATCATTATTATTATTATTTTTTTTTGCAAATAATGCTCATGGTGACCCTGTCGTTAGACCTGGGGTGAGGCCGATACCAGGGAGGATGAAAAGAAGAAAAAATAATGAAGAAAAGAAACATGCGGGTTAAAGGAAATAAAATTAAAATGATTAAAAAATGAATGTGAAGGAGTATAGAGAGGAAAGATGAGGAAAAATGTTATCATCTTTTTAAAAAGAGGAAAACATTTTCCTCATTTATGAATGTGTTTCTTTCGTGGGTGGAAATTATCTTCTTAATTAGCTTATTTTCGTGAATCAAGCACTAAAAAAAAAATCTGAAAAATGTTTCTCAAAAGTTGTTTTGTGTGAAATGAACGAAGCCTAAATGATAGTCCTTTTTTTTTTTGAAAAATCTTTCACTTTTCGAGTAAAATAAGCACCCATCTCTTTAAATCGATACCGATGAAAATAGCATCACCAAAAATTAAAGGTGTAATAATAGAAATAATCCGTAAATTTTAATCGAATAGACAATGTTGTTCTCAGACTTTACTTTATACAATGTGATATGAAACGTCGTTTTAGACTTTTAATCTATTCAATATGGTTATTGAATTATTGAAAAATATTTAGTAAAATCCTTTCGTTTGTGCCATTATTACATCATTGAGGGACTACGTTAAGTACCTATCGATAATGCAAGAATTATATTAAATAAATTAAAAATCTCGATATTACAGATCGATTCAAATTTAGGGATCACTTTTCAAAAAAAAAAGAAAACATATTATGTGATTTGTTTTTCAAATGATGTACTAAACGATATCCACGACGGCTTCGTCCCAACGAAAAAAAGGAGCAAACTTTACAAGGGAGTGAGACTGAGATCACCTGAGGGGAGTGTGAAGCAAACAAGCAAGCAAGGAAGAGGCGAAGAAATGGCGATCCGCGTTCCGCATCGTCTGCTGTTCATCGATGGCGAGTGGAAGGAACCCGTCCTCAAGAAGCGCATCCCCATCGTCAACCCTTCATCGGAGGAAACCATCGGTCTCTTCCCTCTCTCTCGCTCGCTCGCTCTCTCTTTCCTCTGCGCTTCTTGCTAAAGCGATTTTGCTTTGAAGTTGGTATCCGCCGACTTGAATCTCGCTCGTCGTATTCCGTTTCTTGATTTGACCCCCGTTTGTGCTGCTGTGCTGGAGCATGCGTCGGTTCTGTAAAAGTGCTGACAAAGCAAATGTTTAGCTGTGAACGAGGTGTTTTGATCATCGAATCGGTTGAAGTACACGCCGATCACTGTGAAGGCTTGAGCTTTAAGCTTTTATGTGGGTTGATGATGGTCTACATAATTCGAACGTGAA
>JAGVVM010005062.1:0-42967 GCA_019149425.1 Psidium friedrichsthalianum
CCCTAATTTTCACTCTAAAGCGCAAATTCCTTTTCTTTAAGAGTTCCGTCCAGACCAAAAATTAGTTAGTTCCTGTTGCATTCTGTTTAGAAATGTTTTGAAGTTCAAATTGAAGTTGCGTTGTTTGCGTCTTACTGTGTTTCCTGTATATGCGAACAAATTTGGATGTATAGGGATACTGTGTGGCTCGCTGTTCATGTGTGCTTGATGATGTCAATTGTTGGTCATGTGCATTTGTTGTTCGCTGTTCATGTGTTTGTTGTGCCAACTGACGTTAAGCTCGATTTGGAAAATGTACATGGTATTACTTGTCTTAGCTGCTGACCCAGAGCAATAAGTAGTGAGCTAATTTCCAATGAACATAAAAACTACAGATTTTTTTTAAGTATGGGGGAAATATTACATTAAGGAGAGGCAAGCCTTTTCATTGGCAGTGTAGTTTTCTAATAAATGGGAAAGACATCATCTTGTGTTGTAGACCCATCTTCTAATTGCTAACAAAATACAATTATTTCTCAACTACAACTTGTGAAACTCTTTCGGCTTTACAAGGTTGATATGCATCTGGAAGAACTCGGGGCAGTTGTCATCTCAAAGTGCAGGTCAGTCGTGCATTGTTTTCAAGAGCATAGGTTCAAACTATCCAGTGCAGAATGATATGCATCTGCAGAACGATATGCCACAAGTGTAAGCTCTTGGTGATTTGTTGTTTTGGCTCTGCTTCCGCAACCTGAATTAGGTGGGTTTAGTTACCTAATTTTCAAAGGGGTCTTTGGAGTAGATTGTGTTTGTTGATCCAGGTTGTCTAGGAACGCTTTCTTGGAAAGTTTATGTTTGCCTTTTCTTGTTTTGAGATCTTTAAGGATCATGAGTAAGTCTATTTGGTGGTGGCTGTCTTTTGCAATTAAGGTTCTGAGCTCAAGTTTTTTGTGGGTTCTTGTAGACGCTTGTTGTTTTCTTTGATGCTCACATCTGCTTGCTTCAATGTCCATGGGAAAGAAAATTCTTGTCATGTGTTGAACTTGTCAATCTAGTTGTAGCCGACCTGTTTAGCCTGATTGCTTTGAAGAAAAAGTTCCTTTGAAGAAATCTTCTGACTCTAAACTATGGATGCTAGGCCAAATGTCCATTAGAACGATATGCCTGTGAATTCTGGTTGAAAGAACACCGGTTCTGTGCAGGCCTGCAGAACGATATGCCTGTGAATTCTTCCCACGCACTCAAACCGGCAGACTGCTCGGACTTCTCGCAGGACAAGGACGAGAGTTTCGGCAAGAGCCTCTTGCTCCTGGAATTCCTCCCCAGATTCGAAGATGGATACACCTATTACCAGAACCCACCTGCAATTTCTTGCAATTTTGCTTTCCCAGCTGAAGAAAACCCCTTTTGAGTTGAATGTGGAGTGTTACGAAAGTTGTTATTTTAAATGATATTTGATTCTTTGAGGTCGGTTTTTGTTTTTCCTTTTAGGATTATATCACGAAGTGCTTTCAGAGATCAGTGATTAGACTTGAATAAATTGTTACCTTGTCTTTTATTTTTCTGTATTAGGGTGACGTTGTTTACTGCTCGAAGAAAAACCCTGATAATGGGGGATCTCATGGAAGAGGGGTGGTAGAGTGGCTGCCCTCTCTTCACCTGGAAAAAAAAATGATGGTAAAAATTTAATAACAGGATCTGCATTGGATTATGTACGTAGCTTCACTGATTAGCCTGTTGCCAATCCCAAAGGTCAATTCAGTAAAGCACAAAAAATTACCTAACTAAAAAGCTAGGATGAGCTTCTAGTGTCTTAATTTGGTTGGTTTATAAAAATCTTTGCGACGTATGGTTTGTTTAATTGAATGTGTTTAAATCAGACGGGATCCCGACATGGTTTCTATTTTATTTCTTTTTATTTAAGGACAAGGATATTTTATTTTTTCTTTCCTTTCTTCCTCCGACGATCAGCTAGTTGCTTGCTGCAAAATGCTAACCTTTGCCGTTGTCGGCGACCGTATGAAGAAGAAGAAGGGAAAAGCAAAAGAAAAGAAAAGAGAACGTAAAAACAAAATATAAAGAGTAACAAAAATAAAAAGAGTACACCAAGGAAAATTTGATTTTTCATATTGAACTATGAAAAATATATTTTAGTTCATTTTCAAGTTTCAACTGAACAATAAAAAATAATCATTTTCTTGAAAAATGCAATGTGAATCTAGATCTCGATGTTCGGAGTGGAATTGGTTTAGTCTCGCTAAGGTATACTGTTCCTATACCAATAAATTCTTGTGCCGATTTGACCTGCGTCCTGCGGTCCTGTTAAGTTTCGACCAGTTTATACCGAATCGGCGCTTCTGCCTCTTTCCAAATTATCCACTATACTCTAAAGCGTTCAACGATTATATTCGTTAAGTAAGTCATTTTGAAAAGCAGGCTCTTAAATCGACTCTTTCAAGATACTTTTTGCCATTCGGAGATGGGAGATGATGGAAGAAGTATTGCGCTATTTAAAGGTGTGGTTTTGCTTCAAATGTCTTACTTCAAAACAAAAGGGTGTGCAAGGAGCAGAAGTCATGAGAAAAGGTTCCGGTTTCGAAAAAGACGCAGCATTATGAGCTATTCGTATAAGTGAAAGGGAGGGGCAAAGTGAAGTTCATCTGCCATGCCTCCGGCCTTTTCATAGGACGTAATAGGAAGAGTGGTGATTTGGTGAGAGTTCTTGATAAGGGCTAATCTATTATATAATAGAAAGAATTGAACAAGTTGCCAAAATTTCAACAGTGAGAGTGGGGCCTTCGAATTTGCATCGGGGGAAGTCTATTTGAAATTTCTGCGGATTGTTACGTGCATAAGCGAGGCGCTAGGCCATAACTCAACAAAACGAAGAAAGGCTAGATAAGATGATGGAGATTATAGAAGCTATGCGAGCTCAAAGACCTCCCCTTTGGTTTGTTTGGTGGCCTCCTTCCTTGAGAAGAGTGAAAGCAAAATCAGACTCTCGGACGTGGGATCTTGCCTAAAGAAATTTCCATTGAGCGGGGTAAGTCTCAAAAAGCATTTCACCGGCACTCAGCCCTTCTCCCCTTACTCCAAGAGCCGACCTCTATTCCTTCATCTACGGAATATTTTCCAAAGCCATCATATTTTTTCACAGCTATGGCCGTCCTTTCTAACTCTTTTTAACTCATAAAACAGAAGGCAACAGTGTTCTTTTTCTCACATGCTGGTAAAGTGAAAAAAGAGGAGCCATGATGGCGGGACAATATGAGAATTACAACCAGACATTAGACACGGCTCATTTGATAAGAAAGGTAAGGAAAATTCAAAAACTCATAAATAATCCTCTCCATCGTTCTAATTTGATTAGATGTCTCCCACCAGACAACCAACTCAAACGCTTGTCATAGAAGCAATATGGGATAGACAGAGAAGGGCTTGAGGCACATGTGAGAGAGAGGAACAGTAAACTGTAATCCCAAATCCAGACTAATGGACCTTAACCTTTAGCTTTGATTTTTCTTCTTCTTCTTTCAATATCAAGGCCATGGACCAAGAGCCATCCCAAATACAAAGACATCACAGAACAAAGATTTTCTCGTATCAGAAAGCAAGCCAGGAAAAACTTACAAATTACTATCTATCTGTAATGCTTTGCTTCATAAACATCACAGAACAGTTCTGAGAGAACCCAAACAAACAGCAATAGATTTTTCTCTCAACGAGTTCTACAATATTTGCTAACGAAAAGAAACCGCAGATCAGAATAAAATGGTAGGCCTTCCATATCTGTCATCTGGACTAGCAAAGGTCGTAGAAGATGTAGTCAAGGCAGCTGTCTGTGCAGTCATAGCAGCAGGAACAACTGCATCCCAAGATCAACCACGAACTTGTTGCTCGCATCACATCTATCCACACAATTATAGTAGAGCTTGTCTTTTTTTTTTTTTTTTATGATTTCGATATTTTCACTTGCACCTTTTATTTTGGAAGGTCAATCCACTCCAAGTAGTCTCATTCACACTGGATGAAGACATCATACCTGCAAGACTAACACCCTTAACAACTTTTTTTCGTTTCTTTTCTTTCCGTTTCTTTTTTTTTTTTCAAAGAATCAGTTTGACTATATGACAATACAAGTACAACTAATGCAAATAAGATGACAAGGAGTAAGCAAAGAGAATCATGTTCCGGAAAATAGACTAAGAACAAAGACAATAAAAGAATCATACACATTGATAGCAAAAATTGAAGAACTAAAATGACGCACACCCCCCAATCCTGAACTATCACTGACTACCTTTTGACGTAGTAATAGGAAAAATTAGACAAAGCTATGCAAATGAACGCGGGACGAGGATTCGAACCCAAACTTGAACTAATATTGATCAGTGAACTTCCTCATTAGATGTTTAAGAGAAAATATACGAACTATGCATGAAAATGAATCCAAAGCGTCATTTTCTTACATGGATATACAAGCTGAGAAGGTCCAAGTAATGCATAAGTAACACCAAACAACTACCAACTTTAATTGGCTCCAAAGTGGGCAACACGGAATCCTAAACTTTTTCTTTTGGTGTTTCAAGCCTTGAAACGCCCCAATCTGATGGAAAACAAATTTGACATCAATGCAGCATCTCACATGACTAGAAAACTATCGCAATGAGATCAAAATCCTCACATTGCACATATTAACAAAAGCGGCCAGCAAACACCCTTGTTACGTTCAAGGCTCGAAAAGATGACAATTTGATGAGAAAATCAAAATCCACAAAGCATTATTTGTGTCCGTCTCACTACACATGTTTGTGCACCTCAAGGACTATGTATATGACATCATACATACTTCATTCGAACCAGAACTTCTTATGTCCAGCAGCTTAGACGAGTAATACCATGTACATTTTCCAAATGGAGCTTAACATCAGTTGGCACAACAAACACATGAACAGCGAACAACAAATGCACATGACCAGCAATTGACATCATCAAGCACACATGAACAGCGAGCCACACAGTATCCCTTCACATCCAAATTTGTTTGCATATACAGGAAACACAGTAAGACGCAAACGACGCAACTTCAATTTGGACTTCAAAACGTTTCTAAACAGAATGCAACAGGAACTAACTATCTCCGATTCATTCGGGCAGTCTGTCGAACAGGCTGTGAGCAAGTGGTATGAAGTACTACGTAAACAAAAAAGCTTACAATTTGGAGAAGCAATGTAACGTAGAATACTCAGCAAGCAGCACCATTGTCCCAAAACAAACTTAAATGCGAACACACGAAGACCAACGAAAGCCCAAAAAGAAGAAGCTATCATCCCTCCCGAAGCCAAACCACTACTCAGAAAAAGACGAACCAAACACCCACCAAGGGAAAACAAGAAATTACGCACACCGCGCAGGAGGCGGTGACTGCCGAACAGACTCGGAGGCGACGCCGGAGGATACGGCGGAGGCGGATTTCGGGAAGACGCAGAGACGAGAGAGAGCAGAGCAGAGCAGAATTTTCGTCCAGGGAGAAGAGCAGAGGCGTTCTTTGGTGAAGAGGAGGGATTTGAGAGAGAGCTAGTCATCGGGAAGAGAAGAGTAAGAGGAGAGAGAGAAAACGGGGGAAGGAAGCGGTAACGGAAGAAAAATTAACGGAGAGCAAACGGCTTCAAGGTTTTGAAAAATTTCTGACAACGGGCCCCGATTTGCACGTGGCGTTCATTGAGTGGACTGGAGCACCCACCAATATTTTCTCCACCTTTTTTGCTTGCCTTCAACCCCTCTTTGCTCTCTCTGCCTAGGGTTCTTCAGTCCTCCCCTCCTCCCTTTCTTTCTTTTGCTCACCGGAGAACAGGCTCCCAAAGAACCCAAACTTTCTTTTCTCTCTTCTATTTTTTGGTGATTTTCTTCGTCCACCCCGAGCTGCACCTTCTTTTGTTCTTTTGGTTTCCAACTCGGAACAATACATTCTGGGAAGCAAGAAGAGGGAGTCGTGGGACGACGGATGTGGGCCGGAGGCTTCCGGACAGTGACGAAAGATGTTGGACGGTTGAGACGGAGGAGAAGCGCTTGACGATCCTTCCGCGAGAGAACAAGCGTCGTTCCCTTTGTCTCTCATAAGCTCCCTCGCACAAGCTCTCTAGGTTCTCTTCCCATTTGCTTCTCGGACTCTCTCTCTCTCTCTCTCGATCGATCGATCGATCGACATCCCCTCTTCTCTCTTTTTCTTTTTGGACGAACTCCCTAAGCTCCTCCAGCGTCTCCGTTTTCCTCTCTCGGTCTGGCCCTTTCTCTTAAGAACTCCCACTTTTTCTCTCATGTCTTCTCACGCTCAAATCCCCTCTCAACAGAGCTCTCGTTTGCTCCCTCACGAACTCAGTCCGTCCTAGCCGCTCTGTGCTCTTCTTTGTTCAAGAAGATGAAGGTGTGCAGGTAGGGAAGTGACGGAGTTGGGTAGGAGGAAGAACCGCAAAAGAAAGGCTCTTCCCCTCCCTTTTTTCTTCTGCTCTCTTTTTTGGCTTTAGAGACCCCACTTTCCAAGCCTCAACCCATGAGCTCCTATCTACTGGTACGCCCAGATCTCCTTGGAACATCCCCATTCACTCTAGGGTGATCCGCTCACAGCATGGATGGTTCTATTGTAGAATCAACAACTGTCCGTTAGGGATCGATTTTGCAAAATGCAAACCGTGAACCAACTGTTTGTTCCATGGATCCACTTGAGAACCGAACCACCGGTTCGGTCCGGTTCTTGGTTGGATCCTAGTTACGGTACTAACGTCACCCGTTCGTTTCATGAAAAAATTAAGTTGAATACTAGTCCTACAAATATGACTCAATAAAACTATATAACGATAGACTTAAAAATTTCATTTCCTTTTTTTACCTTGTAAATCAAAATTCTCAGCAACCCAAGGGCACCGGCTAAAAGAGTCTCAGGAACCTAGGGGAAATGCCAACTGAGTTCAAAGGTGATTTGGAAAAATTTTGGGTCAAATTGGCTAGAGGGGGCAAAATGATAATTTCCTAAGGCTTGGGATGTGAAAAGGGATCAGACCAATTGGGCATGTTTTTTCCTTAATTTTCAGAATTTTTTTTGAGAATTTTTCTGGATTTTTTCATTTTTTTTTTATTTTCTTAAAATTTTTTTTGAATTTTTTGAGGTTTTTTTTTATGATTTTCTAAAGATTTTCCTATTTTTTTGAGGGGAAATTTTTGGCCTTTTCCAGGATTTTTTATTTTTTTAAATTTTTAGAATTTTTCTAGAATTTTTCAAATTTTCTAGAATTTTTTTACTTTTCCTTTATTATTTGTATTTCCTAAATTTTTCTAGTTTAATTTTTTTTTATTTATTTAAAATTCCCCTTATTTTTTGAATTTTTTTTATATTTTCTGAAAATTTTTATGATTTTTATGGATTATTTTCCTATTTTTATTATTTCTTATTTTTCCCACTATTCCTAATTTTTTTTCACTTTTCTAAAATTTTTCTAAATTTTTTATGATTTCTCCTGACTTTTTGATTTTTTTGTTGTTTTTTCCGAAGAATTTCTCCTTATTTCAACATTTTTTATATTTTCTGAAAATTTTTATTTATTTATTCTCCAGACTAGGTCGGGTTGACCCCGCCCAATTGACCCGAAAGCCCGAACCGAAACGACACAATTTTATATTTTATTGATTTTTTTGATAATTTTCTGAATTTTTTTATTTTTATTTGTATTTTCCTGATTTTTATATTTTATTTTTACTTTATTGTTTATTATTTACTGCACGGGTCGGGCTGGATAGACCCGGCCTACTAACCTAAACCCGATCCAAGCCCAAATAAACTATCTAGTGGCAAAACGACACAGTTTTTTTGAGATTTTTTTTTTAAAATTTCGATTTTTTAAAGATTTTTATTACACTTTTATGCCCTCCCGCCTAAATTTTAATCCTACGGCTGAGGACAGTCCACATGGCTAGGGTTTGGCCTTTAGATCAAACGACTAAGCTTGGCCGTCGGATCTGCCTCTAACCAGATCTTGATCATTCATTCTCTATACTAATCCTACGGCCAGGATTGAATCCGAGACTAATCCTAACCATCCGATCTAAAAGGCCAAATTAATATCTTTTATTCCCGAAAAATCTGAGGTCTTGACATGTGTTTCACTCCTCACCGTCCGATCAGATATATTATTATATCTGATTCGTTTTAATATCAGCTGACGTGGACGACACGTCAGCTGATATTAAAACGAATCAGATATAATATATATCCTGATCGGACGGTGAGGAGTGAAACACATGTCAAGACCTCAGATTTTTCGGGAATAAAGATATTAATTTGGCCTTTAGATCGGATGGTTAGGATTAGTCTCGGATTCAATCCTGGCCGTAGGATTAGTATAGAGAATGAATGATCAAGATCTGGTTAGAGGCAGATCCACGGCCAAGCTTAGTCGTTTGATCTAAAGGCCAAACCCTAGCCATGTGGACTGTCCTCAGCCGTAGGATTAAAATTTAGGCGGGAGGGCATAAAAGTGTAATAAAAATCTTTAAAAAATCGAAATTTTAAAAAAAAAATCTCAATAAAACTGTGTCGTTTTGCCACTAGATAGTTTATTTGGGCCTTGATCGGGTTTAGGTTAGTAGGCCGGGTCTATCCAGCCCGACCCGTGCAGTAAATAATAAACAATAAAGTAAAAATAAAATATAAAAATCAGGAAAATACAAATAAAAATAAAAAAATTCAGAAAATTATCAAAAAAATCAATAAAATATAAAATTGTTTCGTTTCGGTTCGGGCTTTCGGGTCAATTGGGCGGGGTCAACCCGACCTAGTCTGGAGAATAAATAAATAAAAATTTTCAGAAAATATAAAAAATGTTGAAATAAGGAGAAATTCTTCGAAAAACAACAAAAAAATCAAAAAGTCAGGAGAAATCATAAAAAATTTAGAAAAATTTTAGAAAAGTGAAAAAAATTAGGAATAGTGGAAAAATAAGAAATAATAAAAATAGGAAAATAAATCCATAAAAATCATAAAAATTTTCAGAAAATATAAAAAAAATTCAAAAAATAAGGGGAATTTTAAATAAATAAAAAAAAATTAAACTAGAAAAATTTAGGAAATACAAATAATAAAGGAAAAGTAAAAAATTCTAGAAAATTTTGAAAAATTCTAGAAAAATTCTAAAAATTTAAAAAAATAAAAAATCCTGGAAAAGGCCAAAAATTTCCCCTCAAAAAAATAGGAAAATCTTTAGAAAATCATAAAAAAACCTCAAAAAATTCAAAAAAAATTTTAAGAAAATAAAAAAAAATGAAAAAATCCAGAAAAATTCTCAAAAAAAATTCTGAAAATTAAGGAAAAAACATGCCCAATTGGTCTGATCCCTTTTCACATCCAAGCCTTAGGAAATTATCATTTTGCCCCCTCTAGCCAATTTGACCCAAATTTTTCCAAATCACCTTTGAACTCAGTTGGCATTTCCCCTAGGTTCCTGAGACTCTTTTAGCCGGTGCCCTTGGGTTGCTGAGAATTTTGATTTACAAGGTAAAAAAAGGAAATGAAATTTTTAAGTCTATCGTTATATAGTTTTATTGAGTCATATTTGTAGGACTAGTATTCAACTTAATTTTTTCATGAAACGAACGGGTGACGTTAGTACCGTAACTAGGATCCAACCAAGAACCGGACCGAACCGGTGGTTCGGTTCTCAAGTGGATCCATGGAACAAACAGTTGGTTCACGGTTTGCATTTTGCAAAATCGATCCCTAACGGACAGTTGTTGATTCTACAATAGAACCATCCATGCTGTGAGCGGATCACCCTAGAGTGAATGGGGATGTTCCAAGGAGATCTGGGCGTACCAGTAGATAGGAGCTCATGGGTTGAGGCTTGGAAAGTGGGGTCTCTAAAGCCAAAAAAGAGAGCAGAAGAAAAAAGGGAGGGGAAGAGCCTTTCTTTTGCGGTTCTTCCTCCTACCCAACTCCGTCACTTCCCTACCTGCACACCTTCATCTTCTTGAACAAAGAAGAGCACAGAGCGGCTAGGACGGACTGAGTTCGTGAGGGAGCAAACGAGAGCTCTGTTGAGAGGGGATTTGAGCGTGAGAAGACATGAGAGAAAAAGTGGGAGTTCTTAAGAGAAAGGGCCAGACCGAGAGAGGAAAACGGAGACGCTGGAGGAGCTTAGGGAGTTCGTCCAAAAAGAAAAAGAGAGAAGAGGGGATGTCGATCGATCGATCGATCGAGAGAGAGAGAGAGAGAGTCCGAGAAGCAAATGGGAAGAGAACCTAGAGAGCTTGTGCGAGGGAGCTTATGAGAGACAAAGGGAACGACGCTTGTTCTCTCGCGGAAGGATCGTCAAGCGCTTCTCCTCCGTCTCAACCGTCCAACATCTTTCGTCACTGTCCGGAAGCCTCCGGCCCACATCCGTCGTCCCACGACTCCCTCTTCTTGCTTCCCAGAATGTATTGTTCCGAGTTGGAAACCAAAAGAACAAAAGAAGGTGCAGCTCGGGGTGGACGAAGAAAATCACCAAAAAATAGAAGAGAGAAAAGAAAGTTTGGGTTCTTTGGGAGCCTGTTCTCCGGTGAGCAAAAGAAAGAAAGGGAGGAGGGGAGGACTGAAGAACCCTAGGCAGAGAGAGCAAAGAGGGGTTGAAGGCAAGCAAAAAAGGTGGAGAAAATATTGGTGGGTGCTCCAGTCCACTCAATGAACGCCACGTGCAAATCGGGGCCCGTTGTCAGAAATTTTTCAAAACCTTGAAGCCGTTTGCTCTCCGTTAATTTTTCTTCCGTTACCGCTTCCTTCCCCCGTTTTCTCTCTCTCCTCTTACTCTTCTCTTCCCGATGACTAGCTCTCTCTCAAATCCCTCCTCTTCACCAAAGAACGCCTCTGCTCTTCTCCCTGGACGAAAATTCTGCTCTGCTCTGCTCTCTCTCGTCTCTGCGTCTTCCCGAAATCCGCCTCCGCCGTATCCTCCGGCGTCGCCTCCGAGTCTGTTCGGCAGTCACCGCCTCCTGCGCGGTGTGCGTAATTTCTTGTTTTCCCTTGGTGGGTGTTTGGTTCGTCTTTTTCTGAGTAGTGGTTTGGCTTCGGGAGGGATGATAGCTTCTTCTTTTTGGGCTTTCGTTGGTCTTCGTGTGTTCGCATTTAAGTTTGTTTTGGGACAATGGTGCTGCTTGCTGAGTATTCTACGTTACATTGCTTCTCCAAATTGTAAGCTTTTTTGTTTACGTAGTACTTCATACCACTTGCTCACAGCCTGTTCGACAGACTGCCCGAATGAATCGGAGATAGTTAGTTCCTGTTGCATTCTGTTTAGAAACGTTTTGAAGTCCAAATTGAAGTTGCGTCGTTTGCGTCTTACTGTGTTTCCTGTATATGCAAACAAATTTGGATGTGAAGGGATACTGTGTGGCTCGCTGTTCATGTGTGCTTGATGATGTCAATTGCTGGTCATGTGCATTTGTTGTTCGCTGTTCATGTGTTTGTTGTGCCAACTGATGTTAAGCTCCATTTGGAAAATGTACATGGTATTACTCGTCTAAGCTGCTGGACATAAGAAGTTCTGGTTCGAATGAAGTATGTATGATGTCATATACATAGTCCTTGAGGTGCACAAACATGTGTAGTGAGACGGACACAAATAATGCTTTGTGGATTTTGATTTTCTCATCAAATTGTCATCTTTTCGAGCCTTGAACGTAACAAGGGTGTTTGCTGGCCGCTTTTGTTAATATGTGCAATGTGAGGATTTTGATCTCATTGCGATAGTTTTCTAGTCATGTGAGATGCTGCATTGATGTCAAATTTGTTTTCCATCAGATTGGGGCGTTTCAAGGCTTGAAACACCAAAAGAAAAAGTTTAGGATTCCGTGTTGCCCACTTTGGAGCCAATTAAAGTTGGTAGTTGTTTGGTGTTACTTATGCATTACTTGGACCTTCTCAGCTTGTATATCCATGTAAGAAAATGACGCTTTGGATTCATTTTCATGCATAGTTCGTATATTTTCTCTTAAACATCTAATGAGGAAGTTCACTGATCAATATTAGTTCAAGTTTGGGTTCGAATCCTCGTCCCGCGTTCATTTGCATAGCTTTGTCTAATTTTTCCTATTACTACGTCAAAAGGTAGTCAGTGATAGTTCAGGATTGGGGGGTGTGCGTCATTTTAGTTCTTCAATTTTTGCTATCAATGTGTATGATTCTTTTATTGTCTTTGTTCTTAGTCTATTTTCCGGAACATGATTCTCTTTGCTTACTCCTTGTCATCTTATTTGCATTAGTTGTACTTGTATTGTCATATAGTCAAACTGATTCTTTGAAAAAAAAAAAAGAAACGGAAAGAAAAGAAACGAAAAAAAGTTGTTAAGGGTGTTAGTCTTGCAGGTATGATGTCTTCATCCAGTGTGAATGAGACTACTTGGAGTGGATTGACCTTCCAAAATAAAAGGTGCAAGTGAAAATATCGAAATCATAAAAAAAAAAAAAAAACAAGCTCTACTATAATTGTGTGGATAGATGTGATGCGAGCAACAAGTTCGTGGTTGATCTTGGGATGCAGTTGTTCCTGCTGCTATGACTGCACAGACAGCTGCCTTGACTACATCTTCTACGACCTTTGCTAGTCCAGATGACAGATATGGAAGGCCTACCATTTTATTCTGATCTGCGGTTTCTTTTCGTTAGCAAATATTGTAGAACTCGCTGAGAGAAAAATCTATTGCTGTTTGTTTGGGTTCTCTCAGAACTGTTCTGTGATGTTTATGAAGCAAAGCATTACAGATAGATAGTAATTTGTAAGTTTTTCCTGGCTTGCTTTCTGATACGAGAAAATCTTTGTTCTGTGATGTCTTTGTATTTGGGATGGCTCTTGGTCCATGGCCTTGATATTGAAAGAAGAAGAAGAAAAATCAAAGCTAAAGGTTAAGGTCCATTAGTCTGGATTTGGGATTACAGTTTACTGTTCCTCTCTCTCACATGTGCCTCAAGCCCTTCTCTGTCTATCCCATATTGCTTCTATGACAAGCGTTTGAGTTGGTTGTCTGGTGGGAGACATCTAATCAAATTAGAACGATGGAGAGGATTATTTATGAGTTTTTGAATTTTCCTTACCTTTCTTATCAATGAGCCGTGTCTAATGTCTGGTTGTAATTCTCATATTGTCCCGCCATCATGGCTCCTCTTTTTTCACTTTACCAGCATGTGAGAAAAAGAACACTGTTGCCTTCTGTTTTATGAGTTAAAAAGAGTTAGAAAGGACGGCCATAGCTGTGAAAAAATATGATGGCTTTGGAAAATATTCCGTAGATGAAGGAATAGAGGTCGGCTCTTGGAGTAAGGGGAGAAGGGCTGAGTGCCGGTGAAATGCTTTTTGAGACTTACCCCGCTCAATGGAAATTTCTTTAGGCAAGATCCCACGTCCGAGAGTCTGATTTTGCTTTCACTCTTCTCAAGGAAGGAGGCCACCAAACAAACCAAAGGGGAGGTCTTTGAGCTCGCATAGCTTCTATAATCTCCATCATCTTATCTAGCCTTTCTTCGTTTTGTTGAGTTATGGCCTAGCGCCTCGCTTATGCACGTAACAATCCGCAGAAATTTCAAATAGACTTCCCCCCGATGCAAATTCGAAGGCCCCACTCTCACTGTTGAAATTTTGGCAACTTGTTCAATTCTTTCTATTATATAATAGATTAGCCCTTATCAAGAACTCTCACCAAATCACCACTCTTCCTATTACGTCCTATGAAAAGGCCGGAGGCATGGCAGATGAACTTCACTTTGCCCCTCCCTTTCACTTATACGAATAGCTCATAATGCTGCGTCTTTTTCGAAACCGGAACCTTTTCTCATGACTTCTGCTCCTTGCACACCCTTTTGTTTTGAAGTAAGACATTTGAAGCAAAACCACACCTTTAAATAGCGCAATACTTCTTCCATCATCTCCCATCTCCGAATGGCAAAAAGTATCTTGAAAGAGTCGATTTAAGAGCCTGCTTTTCAAAATGACTTACTTAACGAATATAATCGTTGAACGCTTTAGAGTATAGTGGATAATTTGGAAAGAGGCAGAAGCGCCGATTCGGTATAAACTGGTCGAAACTTAACAGGACCGCAGGACGCAGGTCAAATCGGCACAAGAATTTATTGGTATAGGAACAGTATACCTTAGCGAGACTAAACCAATTCCACTCCGAACATCGAGATCTAGATTCACATTGCATTTTTCAAGAAAATGATTATTTTTTATTGTTCAGTTGAAACTTGAAAATGAACTAAAATATATTTTTCATAGTTCAATATGAAAAATCAAATTTTCCTTGGTGTACTCTTTTTATTTTTGTTACTCTTTATATTTTGTTTTTACGTTCTCTTTTCTTTTCTTTTGCTTTTCCCTTCTTCTTCTTCATACGGTCGCCGACAACGGCAAAGGTTAGCATTTTGCAGCAAGCAACTAGCTGATCGTCGGAGGAAGAAAGGAAAGAAAAAATAAAATATCCTTGTCCTTAAATAAAAAGAAATAAAATAGAAACCATGTCGGGATCCCGTCTGATTTAAACACATTCAATTAAACAAACCATACGTCGCAAAGATTTTTATAAACCAACCAAATTAAGACACTAGAAGCTCATCCTAGCTTTTTAGTTAGGTAATTTTTTGTGCTTTACTGAATTGACCTTTGGGATTGGCAACAGGCTAATCAGTGAAGCTACGTACATAATCCAATGCAGATCCTGTTATTAAATTTTTACCATCATTTTTTTTTCCAGGTGAAGAGAGGGCAGCCACTCTACCACCCCTCTTCCATGAGATCCCCCATTATCAGGGTTTTTCTTCGAGCAGTAAACAACGTCACCCTAATACAGAAAAATAAAAGACAAGGTAACAATTTATTCAAGTCTAATCACTGATCTCTGAAAGCACTTCGTGATATAATCCTAAAAGGAAAAACAAAAACCGACCTCAAAGAATCAAATATCATTTAAAATAACAACTTTCGTAACACTCCACATTCAACTCAAAAGGGGTTTTCTTCAGCTGGGAAAGCAAAATTGCAAGAAATTGCAGGTGGGTTCTGGTAATAGGTGTATCCATCTTCGAATCTGGGGAGGAATTCCAGGAGCAAGAGGCTCTTGCCGAAACTCTCGTCCTTGTCCTGCGAGAAGTCCGAGCAGTCTGCCGGTTTGAGTGCGTGGGAAGAATTCACAGGCATATCGTTCTGCAGGCCTGCACAGAACCGGTGTTCTTTCAACCAGAATTCACAGGCATATCGTTCTAATGGACATTTGGCCTAGCATCCATAGTTTAGAGTCAGAAGATTTCTTCAAAGGAACTTTTTCTTCAAAGCAATCAGGCTAAACAGGTCGGCTACAACTAGATTGACAAGTTCAACACATGACAAGAATTTTCTTTCCCATGGACATTGAAGCAAGCAGATGTGAGCATCAAAGAAAACAACAAGCGTCTACAAGAACCCACAAAAAACTTGAGCTCAGAACCTTAATTGCAAAAGACAGCCACCACCAAATAGACTTACTCATGATCCTTAAAGATCTCAAAACAAGAAAAGGCAAACATAAACTTTCCAAGAAAGCGTTCCTAGACAACCTGGATCAACAAACACAATCTACTCCAAAGACCCCTTTGAAAATTAGGTAACTAAACCCACCTAATTCAGGTTGCGGAAGCAGAGCCAAAACAACAAATCACCAAGAGCTTACACTTGTGGCATATCGTTCTGCAGATGCATATCATTCTGCACTGGATAGTTTGAACCTATGCTCTTGAAAACAATGCACGACTGACCTGCACTTTGAGATGACAACTGCCCCGAGTTCTTCCAGATGCATATCAACCTTGTAAAGCCGAAAGAGTTTCACAAGTTGTAGTTGAGAAATAATTGTATTTTGTTAGCAATTAGAAGATGGGTCTACAACACAAGATGATGTCTTTCCCATTTATTAGAAAACTACACTGCCAATGAAAAGGCTTGCCTCTCCTTAATGTAATATTTCCCCCATACTTAAAAAAAATCTGTAGTTTTTATGTTCATTGGAAATTAGCTCACTACTTATTGCTCTGGGTCAGCAGCTAAGACAAGTAATACCATGTACATTTTCCAAATCGAGCTTAACGTCAGTTGGCACAACAAACACATGAACAGCGAACAACAAATGCACATGACCAACAATTGACATCATCAAGCACACATGAACAGCGAGCCACACAGTATCCCTATACATCCAAATTTGTTCGCATATACAGGAAACACAGTAAGACGCAAACAACGCAACTTCAATTTGAACTTCAAAACATTTCTAAACAGAATGCAACAGGAACTAACTAATTTTTGGTCTGGACGGAACTCTTAAAGAAAAGGAATTTGCGCTTTAGAGTGAAAATTAGGCCTTTTCCAGAAAATCATTAAAAAAAAAAAAACACTAAATTGGGCTTGGTCCAGGGTTTGCTTTTGTCTTAGACCAACTAGGGCCCTTAGGGCCCAAGTTGGGCGCCTATGGTGCGGGCTGGGTCCTTCAGCCGGTCCGGATCCTTTTTTTAATTTTTTATTAATAAATTTGAAAATAATAAATATATATTTTAAAAAAATAATCTAGAAAATCATCAAAAAAATGGGAAATTGCTAGATTAGTCTTGTTTTCCTCGTTTTGACCTTTAAAACCCCTAAAAATGACGATCTTACCTTTTTAGGCAAGTTGTTTCAAACTTCAATTACACCATTCTCCGAGCTCTTAAGGCTTTATTAGGGATGCCATGCTTGTTTTGATAAGTTTATTGGCATATTATTAACTCATTGATTGTGCACATTATATATTTTGATTGTAATTGATAGAATAGACTCACACTAGCATGAACATGTTTAGGAAAACACTCAATTCCGGTATCGAAAGGGTGTCGGTGGAAACACTGGTATAATCAAATTTCTAAACCCTTAATCTCTGGTTATGGAGACAAAATAGTATCTCTCAACCGCTTAATAAGGTTTTGGGTCTACCTTTTTCAAAGATCGGTGGCAACTCTTTTTGCATGTACACTTTACATATGCCACTCGATTATACTAAAATCGAATTCAATAATCCGTCGCGATTTGCTATGGGTCTAGAAGGGTCTAAGCAAAGCTTTCTCTGGAGACTTATTAATCCATTAACCCGATCATTTTTGAGATTGGGTTGCGACAATATAAGAGACCTTGTTCGACCATGCAGGGGCCATTGGATGGGATCTTGCATTTTCGATCGTTCGAGGAGTGATGCTGGGGAACCAATGTGTTCATTTGAGCTTATTTGAGGGATCACCTCGTGTAGCAGATGTGCAAGATTTAAGAGGGCATTAGCTAAAGAAGCCTTCTGTACACGTAAAGGTTTGTGTAGCAATAAGCTAACAATTTTTGTTGGACTTGGTAGTTATGACAAAATGTGGCTCTTAAATCAGGGTTACTCACTATATTCGACTTTGTAGAGGCATGTAGAGATGTTCATTACGCAATCCTCATTGGAGAGTTTGCTACATGAAGGGGCGTAGCAAGAAGGAAAGCGATGAGAAGATTATGTGGAATTTTCAAATTTCAAGCTCACTGCTTAAATCGATAGGCGCCCAGTTGCAAAGTAAGTACCTTTTAATTTTCTCTGAACTGGTTGACTGATGTCATTTTAGTTGCCATCTTTGAGCGTGAATATTATGATAGAATGATGTGAAAAAGTGTAAAGAAGCAACGTGGGATGAAATATGGATACACTGTAGTTTGGGTCTTTTTTTTTTCTTTTAGTGGGTATTTGTATTTTTTTAGGATATAAGTTTTTTGAGGAATTTGTTTGTGAAACCCGTAGCGTGGGTGATTTGGTTTTAAGGAGATTTGCACCGGCCATTGATTCGAGACACATCAACAGTCTCACAAGAGACGAAAATGATAGGGCACTCTGTAATATTGCTTATAGGCTGAATATTCCGTCTAATTGGGTGAGAAATGTCATCATGTGGGGAATCCATTTGGCAATTCAACATCTTGATATGTCTCATGTTGAGGTTATTGGTGTGGGCAAAAATATTGTCAGATATGTACGTGACCTCATTGCAAATGATGAATAGTCAGATAAATTGTTTTTATGTTAGATTTTCGATTTATTTAATTGGTATCAAGTTGTTTAATATCTTTACTTGCTAAATGTTAAGAAAAGCATTTTGTTACCGTATCCAAAAACGTGATTTTGAAAAAACAGTAGGATTTGGACGTCATGTTGCTAGTTCTATTTGCAATTATGTGAGAGATTGGTTCTTTGGAACCCCATCAATAACGCTACACTTTTCCTTTTCCTTGTACCTTGATCTTATTTTGGTTAGTTTACACAATCTATTTTTATTCTAAATTTGCATTCCTTTGACTGCACTTTCTCAAGGTACATGGATTTCCATAGGTATGTTCTCAGATGGCTCGTATGATGTTCCCAAAGGGGTCTTTGCGTCATTTCTAGCAATTTGTCAAGGCGGGCTAGTAGGTTTTAAAGGGAAAGTAGGTTTTTTGTATCTTGCCTTACAATGCATAGTATGCCTTGACAAATCGCTAAAAATGATGCAAAGACCCTTTAGGAATATCATTGAGCCATCTAAGAAAATATTTGTGGAAACCCATGTAACCTGAGAAAGTACAGTCAAAGGAACATAAATTTGAAATAAAAAACAGGATGTGCAAATTAACCAGAACAAGATAGAGGTAAAAAGAAAAGTGTAACATTACCGATGGAATTTCAAAGAACCAATCTCTCACATGGTTACAGATGGAATTGGCAACATGACATTCAAATCCTATCGTTTTTTCAAAACTACGTCTTTGGACACCCTCACAAAATGCTTCTCTTAACCTTTGGCAAATAAAGATATTAAGCAACTTGATGCCAATTAAATACGTCTGAAATCTAACACAATAACAATTTGTCTTACCATTCATCGTTTGCAATGACGTCACGTATAGGTCCTACAATATTTCCACCCATACCAACAACCTCAGCATAAGACACATCAAGATGTTGAATTGCTGAGTAGGTTCCTTACATGATGACATTTCTCACCTGATCAGGTAGAATATTTAGCCTATAAGCAATATTACAGAGCACTCTATCATTGTCTCACCTTGTGAGGCTAGTGATGTGTCTCGGATCAATGGTCGGTGCAAATCTCCTTAAAAACAAAGCACCCATGCTAGAGGGTTCACAAACAAGTTCCTCAAAAAACTTATGTCCTAGAAAATACAAGTACCCATTAAAAGGAAAAAAAAAAGACTCAAACCACAATGTATTTATATTTTATCCCACCTTCCTTTTTTTACACTTTTTTACATCATTCTGTTATAATTATCATGCTCAAAGATAACAACTAAGATGACATCAATCAATCAGCTCATAGGAAATTAAAAAAAAATACTTACTTTGCAATTGGGTGTGTATCGATTTAAATACTGAGCTTGGAATTTGAAAATTACACATAATCTTCTCATCGCCCTTCCTTGCCACGCCCCCCTTCGTGGAGCAAACTCCCAATGAGGATTGCGTAATGAACGTGTCTGCATGCCTCTACAAAGTCGGCTGTAGCAAGATACTTGATTCAAGAGCCATATTATGTCATAATATGGCTCTTGAATCAAGTATCTTGCTACAGCCGACTTTGTAGAGGCATGCAGACACGTTCATTACGCAATCCTCATTGGGGAGTTTGCTCCACGAAGGGGCGTGGCAAGGAAAGAAGGCGATGAGAAGATTATGTGGAATTTTCAAATTCCAAGCTCAGTATTTAAATCGATACACACCCAATTGCAAAGTAAGTATTTTTTTTAATTTCCTATGAGCTGATTGATTGATGTCATCTTAGTTGTTATCTTTGAGCATGATAATTATAACAGAATGATGTAAAAAAGTGTAAAAAAAGGAAGGTGAGATAAAATATAAATACATTGTGGTTTGAGTCTTTTTTTTTTCCTTTTAATGGGTACTTGTATTTTCTAGGACATAAGTTTTTTGAGGAACTTGTTTGTGAACCCTCTAGCATGGGTGCTTTGTTTTTAAGGAGATTTGCACCGACCATTGATCCAGACACATCACTAGCCTCACAAGGTGAGACAATGATAGAGTGCTTTGTAATATTGCTTATAGGCTAAATATTCTACCTGATCAGGTGAGAAATGTCATCATGTAAGGAACCTACTCAGCAATTCAACATCTTGATGTGTCTTATGCTGAGGTTGTTGGTATGGGCGGAAATATTGTAGGACCTATACGTGACGTCATTGCAAACGATGAATGGTAAGACAAATTGTTATTGTGTTAGATTTCAGACATATTTAATTGGCATCAAGTTGCTTAATATCTTTATTTGCCAAAGGTTAAGAGAAGCATTTTGTGAGGGTGTCCAAAGACGTAGTTTTGAAAAAACGATAGGATTTGAATGTCATGTTGCCAATTCCATCTGTAACCATGTGAGAGATTGGTTCTTTGAAATTCCATCGGTAATGTTACACTTTTCTTTTTACCTCTATCTTGTTCTGGTTAATTTGCACATCCTGTTTTTTATTTCAAATTTATGTTCCTTTGACTGTACTTTCTCAGGTTACATGGGTTTCCACAAATATTTTCTTAGATGGCTCAAATGATATTCCTAAAGGGTCTTTGCATCATTTTTAGCGATTTGTCAAGGCATACTATGCATTGTAAGGCAAGATACAAAAAACCTACTTTCCCTTTAAAACCTACTAGCCCGCCTTGACAAATTGCTAGAAATGACGCAAAGACCCCTTTGGGAACATCATACGAGCCATCTGAGAACATACCTATGGAAATCCATGTACCTTGAGAAAGTGCAGTCAAAGGAATGCAAATTTAGAATAAAAAATAGATTGTGTAAACTAACCAAAATAAGATCAAGGTACAAGGAAAAGGAAAAGTGTAGCGTTATTGATGGGGTTCCAAAGAACCAATCTCTCACATAATTGCAAATAGAACTAGCAACATGACGTCCAAATCCTACTGTTTTTTCAAAATCACGTTTTTGGATACGGTAACAAAATGCTTTTCTTAACATTTAGCAAGTAAAGATATTAAACAACTTGATACCAATTAAATAAATCGAAAATCTAACATAAAAACAATTTATCTGACTATTCATCATTGGCAATGAGGTCACGTACATATCTGACAATATTTTTGCCCACACCAATAACCTCAACATGAGACATATCAAGATGTTGAATTGCCAAATGGATTCCCCACATGATGACATTTCTCACCCAATTAGACGGAATATTCAGCCTATAAGCAATATTACAGAGTGCCCTATCATTTTCGTCTCTTGTGAGACTGTTGATGTGTCTCGAATCAATGGCCGGTGCAAATCTCCTTAAAACCAAATCACCCACGCTACGGGTTTTCACAAACAAATTCTTCAAAAAACTTATATCCTAAAAAAATACAAATACCCACTAAAAGAAAAAAAAAAGACCCAAACTACAGTGTATCAATATTTCATCCCACGTTGCTTCTTTACACTTTTTCACATCATTCTATCATAATATTCACGCTCAAAGATGGCAACTAAAATGACATCAGTCAACCAGTTCAGAGAAAATTAAAAGGTACTTACTTTGCAACTGGGCGCCTATCGATTTAAGCAGTGAGCTTGAAATTTGAAAATTCCACATAATCTTCTCATCGCTTTCCTTCTTGCTACGCCCCTTCATGGAGCAAACTCTCCAATGAGGATTGCGTAATGAACATCTCTACATGCCTCTACAAAGTCGACTATAGTGAGTAACCCTGATTTAAGAGCCACATTTTGTCATAACTACCAAGTCCAACAAAAATTGTTAGCTTATTGCTACACAAACCTTTACGTGTACAGAAGGCTTCTTTAGCTAATGCCCTCTTAAATCTTGCACATCTGCTACACGAGGTGATCCCTCAAATAAGCTCAAATGAACACATTGGTTCCCCAGCATCACTCCTCGAACGATCGAAAATGCAAGATCCCATCCAATGGCCCCTGCATGGTCGAACAAGGTCTCTTATATTGTCGCAACCCAATCTCAAAAATGATCGGGTTAATGGATTAATAAGTCTCCAGAGAAAGCTTTGCTTAGACCCTTCTAGACCCATAGCAAATCGCGACGGATTATTGAATTCGATTTTAGTATAATCGAGTGGCATATGTAAAGTGTACATGCAAAAAAAGTTGCCACCGATCTTTGAAAAGGTAGACCCAAAACCTTATTAAGCGGTTGAGAGATACTATTTTGTTCTCCATAACCAGAGATTAAGGGTTTAGAAATTTGATTATACCAGTGTTTCCACCGACACCCTTTCGATACCGGAATTGAGTGTTTTCCTAAACATGTTCATGCTAGTGTGAGTCTATTCTATCAATTACAATCAAAATATATAATGTGCACAATCAATGAGTTAATAATATGCCAATAAACTTATCAAAACAAGCATGGCATCCCTAATAAAGCCTTAAGAGCTCGGAGAATGGTGTAATTGAAGTTTGAAACAACTTGCCTAAAAAGGTAAGATCGTCATTTTTAGGGGTTTTAAAGGTCAAAACGAGGAAAACAAGACTAATCTAGCAATTTCCCATTTTTTTGATGATTTTCTAGATTATTTTTTTAAAATATATATTTATTATTTTCAAATTTATTAATAAAAAATTAAAAAAAGGATCCGGACCGGCTGAAGGACCCAGCCCGCACCATAGGCGCCCAACTTGGGCCCTAAGGGCCCTAGTTGGTCTAAGACAAAAGCAAACCCTGGACCAAGCCCAATTTAGTGTGTTTTTTTTTTTAATGATTTTCTGGAAAAGGCCTAATTTTCACTCTAAAGCGCAAATTCCTTTTCTCTAAGAGTTCCGTCCAGACCAAAAATTAGTTAGTTCCTGTTGCATTCTGTTTAGAAATGTTTTGAAGTTCAAATTGAAGTTGCGTTGTTTGCGTCTTACTGTGTTTCCTGTATATGCGAACAAATTTGGATGTATAGGGATACTGTGTGGCTCGCTGTTCATGTGTGCTTGATGATGTCAATTGTTGGTCATGTGCATTTGTTGTTCGCTGTTCATGTGTTTGTTGTGCCAACTGACGTTAAGCTCGATTTGGAAAATGTACATGGTATTACTTGTCTTAGCTGCTGACCCAGAGCAATAAGTAGTGAGCTAATTTCCAATGAACATAAAAACTACAGATTTTTTTTAAGTATGGGGGAAATATTACATTAAGGAGAGGCAAGCCTTTTCATTGGCAGTGTAGTTTTCTAATAAATGGGAAAGACATCATCTTGTGTTGTAGACCCATCTTCTAATTGCTAACAAAATACAATTATTTCTCAACTACAACTTGTGAAACTCTTTCGGCTTTACAAGGTTGATATGCATCTGGAAGAACTCGGGGCAGTTGTCATCTCAAAGTGCAGGTCAGTCGTGCATTGTTTTCAAGAGCATAGGTTCAAACTATCCAGTGCAGAATGATATGCATCTGCAGAACGATATGCCACAAGTGTAAGCTCTTGGTGATTTGTTGTTTTGGCTCTGCTTCCGCAACCTGAATTAGGTGGGTTTAGTTACCTAATTTTCAAAGGGGTCTTTGGAGTAGATTGTGTTTGTTGATCCAGGTTGTCTAGGAACGCTTTCTTGGAAAGTTCATGTTTGCCTTTTCTTGTTTTGAGATCTTTAAGGATCATGAGTAAGTCTCTTTGGTGGTGGCTGTCTTTTGCAATTAAGGTTCTGAGCTCAAGTTTTTTGTGGGTTCTTGTAGACGCTTGTTGTTTTCTTTGATGCTCACATCTGCTTGCTTCAATGTCCATGGGAAAGAAAATTCTTGTCATGTGTTGAACTTGTCAATCTAGTTGTAGCCGACCTGTTTAGCCTGATTGCTTTGAAGAAAAAGTTCCTTTGAAGAAATCTTCTGACTCTAAACTATGGATGCTAGGCCAAATGTCCATTAGAACGATATGCCTGTGAATTCTGGTTGAAAGAACGCCGGTTCTGTGCAGGCCTGCAGAACGATATGCCTGTGAATTCTTCCCACGCACTCAAACCGGCAGACTGCTCGGACTTCTCGCAGGACAAGGACGAGAGTTTCGGCAAGAGCCTCTTGCTCCTGGAATTCCTCCCCAGATTCGAAGATGGATACACCTATTACCAGAACCCACCTGCAATTTCTTGCAATTTTGCTTTCCCAGCTGAAGAAAACCCCTTTTGAGTTGAATGTGGAGTGTTACGAAAGTTGTTATTTTAAATGATATTTGATTCTTTGAGGTCGGTTTTTGTTTTTCCTTTTAGGATTATATCACGAAGTGCTTTCAGAGATCAGTGATTAGACTTGAATAAATTGTTACCTTGTCTTTTATTTTTCTGTATTAGGGTGACGTTGTTTACTGCTCGAAGAAAAACCCTGATAATGGGGATCTCATGGAAGAGGGGTGGTAGAGTGGCTGCCCTCTCTTCACCTGGAAAAAAAAATGATGGTAAAAATTTAATAACAGGATCTGCATTGGATTATGTACGTAGCTTCACTGATTAGCCTGTTGCCAATCCCAAAGGTCAATTCAGTAAAGCACAAAAAATTACCTAACTAAAAAGCTAGGATGAGCTTCTAGTGTCTTAATTTGGTTGGTTTATAAAAATCTTTGCGACGTATGGTTTGTTTAATTGAATGTGTTTAAATCAGACGGGATCCCGACATGGTTTCTATTTTATTTCTTTTTATTTAAGGACAAGGATATTTTATTTTTTCTTTCCTTTCTTCCTCCGACGATCAGCTAGTTGCTTGCTGCAAAATGCTGACCTTTGCCGTTGTCGGCGACCGTATGAAGAAGAAGGGAAAAGCAAAAGAAAAGAAAAGAGAACGTAAAAACAAAATATAAAGAGTAACAAAAATAAAAAGAGTACACCAAGGAAAATTTGATTTTTCATATTGAACTATGAAAAATATATTTTAGTTCATTTTCAAGTTTCAACTGAACAATAAAAAATAATCATTTTCTTGAAAAATGCAATGTGAATCTAGATCTCGATGTTCGGAGTGGAATTGGTTTAGTCTCGCTAAGGTATACTGTTCCTATACCAATAAATTCTTGTGCCGATTTGACCTGCGTCCTGCGGTCCTGTTAAGTTTCGACCAGTTTATACCGAATCGGCGCTTCTGCCTCTTTCCAAATTATCCACTATACTCTAAAGCGTTCAACGATTATATTCGTTAAGTAAGTCATTTTGAAAAGCAGGCTCTTAAATCGACTCTTTCAAGATACTTTTTGCCATTCGGAGATGGGAGATGATGGAAGAAGTATTGCGCTATTTAAAGGTGTGGTTTTGCTTCAAATGTCTTACTTCAAAACAAAAGGGTGTGCAAGGAGCAGAAGTCATGAGAAAAGGTTCCGGTTTCGAAAAAGACGCAGCATTATGAGCTATTCGTATAAGTGAAAGGGAGGGGCAAAGTGAAGTTCATCTGCCATGCCTCCGGCCTTTTCATAGGACGTAATAGGAAGAGTGGTGATTTGGTGAGAGTTCTTGATAAGGGCTAATCTATTATATAATAGAAAGAATTGAACAAGTTGCCAGAATTTCAACAGTGAGAGTGGGGCCTTCGAATTTGCATCGGGGGAAGTCTATTTGAAATTTCTGCGGATTGTTACGTGCATAAGCGAGGCGCTAGGCCATAACTCAACAAAACGAAGAAAGGCTAGATAAGATGATGAAGATTATAGAAGCTATGCGAGCTCAAAGACCTCCCCTTTGGTTTGTTTGGTGGCCTCCTTCCTTGAGAAGAGTGAAAGCAAAATCAGACTCTCGGACGTGGGATCTTGCCTAAAGAAATTTCCATTGAGCGGGGTAAGTCTCAAAAAGCATTTCACCGGCACTCAGCCCTTCTCCCCTTACTCCAAGAGCCGACCTCTATTCCTTCATCTACGGAATATTTTCCAAAGCCATCATATTTTTTCACAGCTATGGCCGTCCTTTCTAACTCTTTTTAACTCATAAAACAGAAGGCAACAGTGTTCTTTTTCTCACATGCTGGTAAAGTGAAAAAAGAGGAGCCATGATGGGGGGACAATATGAGAATTACAACCAGACATTAGACACGGCTCATTTGATAAGAAAGGTAAGGAAAATTCAAAAACTCATAAATAATCCTCTCCATCGTTCTAATTTGATTAGATGTCTCCCACCAGACAACCAACTCAAACGCTTGTCATAGAAGCAATATGGGATAGACAGAGAAGGGCTTGAGGCACATGTGAGAAGAGCAACAGTAAACTGTAATCCCAAATCCAGACTAATGGACCTTAACCTTTAGCTTTGATTTTTCTTCTTCTTCTTTCAATATCAAGGCCATGGACCAAGAGCCATCCCAAATACAAAGACATCACAGAACAAAGATTTTCTCGTATCAGAAAGCAAGCCAGGAAAAACTTACAAATTACTATCTATCTGTAATGCTTTGCTTCATAAACATCACAGAACAGTTCTGAGAGAACCCAAACAAACAGCAATAGATTTTTCTCTCAGCGAGTTCTACAATATTTGCTAACGAAAAGAAACCGCAGATCAGAATAAAATGGTAGGCCTTCCATATCTGTCATCTGGACTAGCAAAGGTCGTAGAAGATGTAGTCAAGGCAGCTGTCTGTGCAGTCATAGCAGCAGGAACAACTACATCCCAAGATCAACCACGAACTTGTTGCTCGCATCACATCTATCCACACAATTATAGTAGAGCTTGTCTTTTTTTTTTTTTTTTTTTTTATGATTTCGATATTTTCACTTGCACCTTTTATTTTGGAAGGTCAATCCACTCCAAGTAGTCTCATTCACACTGGATGAAGACATCATACCTGCAAGACTAACACCCTTAACAACTTTTTTTCGTTTCTTTTCTTTCCGTTTCTTTTTTTTTTTTCAAAGAATCAGTTTGACTATATGATAATACAAGTACAACTAATGCAAATAAGATGACAAGGAGTAAGCAAAGAGAATCATGTTCCGGAAAATAGACTAAGAACAAAGACAATAAAAGAATCATACACATTGATAGCAAAAATTGAAGAACTAAAATGACGCACACCCCCCAATCCTGAACTATCACTGACTACCTTTTGACGTAGTAATAGGAAAAATTAGACAAAGCTATGCAAATGAACGCGGGACGAGGATTCGAACCCAAACTTGAACTAATATTGATCAGTGAACTTCCTCATTAGATGTTTAAGAGAAAATATACGAACTATGCATGAAAATGAATCCAAAGCGTCATTTTCTTACATGGATATACAAGCTGAGAAGGTCCAAGTAATGCATAAGTAACACCAAACAACTACCAACTTTAATTGGCTCCAAAGTGGGCAACACGGAATCCTAAACTTTTTCTTTTGGTGTTTCAAGCCTTGAAACGCCCCAATCTGATGGAAAACAAATTTGACATCAATGCAGCATCTCACATGACTAGAAAACTATCGCAATGAGATCAAAATCCTCACATTGCACATATTAACAAAAGCGGCCAGCAAACACCCTTGTTACGTTCAAGGCTCGAAAAGATGACAATTTGATGAGAAAATCAAAATCCACAAAGCATTATTTGTGTCCGTCTCACTACACATGTTTGTGCACCTCAAGGACTATGTATATGACATCATACATACTTCATTCGAACCAGAACTTCTTATGTCCAGCAGCTTAGACGAGTAATACCATGTACATTTTCCAAATGGAGCTTAACATCAGTTGGCACAACAAACACATGAACAGCGAACAACAAATGCACATGACCAGCAATTGACATCATCAAGCACACATGAACAGCGAGCCACACAGTATCCCTTCACATCCAAATTTGTTTGCATATACAGGAAACACAGTAAGACGCAAACGACGCAACTTCAATTTGGACTTCAAAACGTTTCTAAACAGAATGCAACAGGAACTAACTATCTCCGATTCATTCGGGCAGTCTGTCGAACAGGCTGTGAGCAAGTGGTATGAAGTACTACGTAAACAAAAAAGCTTACAATTTGGAGAAGCAATGTAACGTAGAATACTCAGCAAGCAGCACCATTGTCCCAAAACAAACTTAAATGCGAACACACGAAGACCAACGAAAGCCCAAAAAGAAGAAGCTATCATCCCTCCCGAAGCCAAACCACTACTCAGAAAAAGACGAACCAAACACCCACCAAGGGAAAACAAGAAATTACGCACACCGCGCAGGAGGCGGTGACTGCCGAACAGACTCGGAGGCGACGCCGGAGGATACGGCGGAGGCGGATTTCGGGAAGACGCAGAGACGAGAGAGAGCAGAGCAGAGCAGAATTTTCGTCCAGGGAGAAGAGCAGAGGCGTTCTTTGGTGAAGAGGAGGGATTTGAGAGAGAGCTAGTCATCGGGAAGAGAAGAGTAAGAGGAGAGAGAGAAAACGGGGGAAGGAAGCGGTAACGGAAGAAAAATTAACGGAGAGCAAACGGCTTCAAGGTTTTGAAAAATTTCTGACAACGGGCCCCGATTTGCACGTGGCGTTCATTGAGTGGACTGGAGCACCCACCAATATTTTCTCCACCTTTTTTGCTTGCCTTCAACCCCTCTTTGCTCTCTCTGCCTAGGGTTCTTCAGTCCTCCCCTCCTCCCTTTCTTTCTTTTGCTCACCGGAGAACAGGCTCCCAAAGAACCCAAACTTTCTTTTCTCTCTTCTATTTTTTGGTGATTTTCTTCGTCCACCCCGAGCTGCACCTTCTTTTGTTCTTTTGGTTTCCAACTCGGAACAATACATTCTGGGAAGCAAGAAGAGGGAGTCGTGGGACGACGGATGTGGGCCGGAGGCTTCCGGACAGTGACGAAAGATGTTGGACGGTTGAGACGGAGGAGAAGCGCTTGACGATCCTTCCGCGAGAGAACAAGCGTCGTTCCCTTTGTCTCTCATAAGCTCCCTCGCACAAGCTCTCTAGGTTCTCTTCCCATTTGCTTCTCGGACTCTCTCTCTCTCTCTCTCGATCGATCGATCGATCGACATCCCCTCTTCTCTCTTTTTCTTTTTGGACGAACTCCCTAAGCTCCTCCAGCGTCTCCGTTTTCCTCTCTCGGTCTGGCCCTTTCTCTTAAGAACTCCCACTTTTTCTCTCATGTCTTCTCACGCTCAAATCCCCTCTCAACAGAGCTCTCGTTTGCTCCCTCACGAACTCAGTCCGTCCTAGCCGCTCTGTGCTCTTCTTTGTTCAAGAAGATGAAGGTGTGCAGGTAGGGAAGTGACGGAGTTGGGTAGGAGGAAGAACCGCAAAAGAAAGGCTCTTCCCCTCCCTTTTTTCTTCTGCTCTCTTTTTTGGCTTTAGAGACCCCACTTTCCAAGCCTCAACCCATGAGCTCCTATCTACTGGTACGCCCAGATCTCCTTGGAACATCCCCATTCACTCTAGGGTGATCCGCTCACAGCATGGATGGTTCTATTGTAGAATCAACAACTGTCCGTTAGGGATCGATTTTGCAAAATGCAAACCGTGAACCAACTGTTTGTTCCATGGATCCACTTGAGAACTGAACCACCGGTTCGGTCCGGTTCTTGGTTGGATCCTAGTTACGGTACTAACGTCACCCGTTCGTTTCATGAAAAAATTAAGTTGAATACTAGTCCTACAAATATGACTCAATAAAACTATATAACGATAGACTTAAAAATTTCATTTCCTTTTTTTACCTTGTAAATCAAAATTCTCAGCAACCCAAGGGCACCGGCTAAAAGAGTCTCAGGAACCTAGGGGAAATGCCAACTGAGTTCAAAGGTGATTTGGAAAAATTTGGGTCAAATTGGCTAGAGGGGGCAAAATGATAATTTCCTAAGGCTTGGGATGTGAAAAGGGATCAGACCAATTGGGCATGTTTTTTCCTTAATTTTCAGAATTTTTTTTGAGAATTTTTCTGGATTTTTTCATTTTTTTTTTATTTTCTTAAAATTTTTTTTGAATTTTTTGAGGTTTTTTTTTATGATTTTCTAAGGATTTTCCTATTTTTTTGAGGGGAAATTTTTGGCCTTTTCCAGGATTTTTTATTTTTTTAAATTTTTTAGAATTTTTCTAGAATTTTTCAAAATTTTCTAGAATTTTTTTACTTTTCCTTTATTATTTGTATTTCCTAAATTTTTCTAGTTTAATTTTTTTTATTTATTTAAAATTCCCCTTATTTTTTGAATTTTTTTTATATTTTCTGAAAATTTTTATGATTTTTATGGATTTATTTTCCTATTTTTATTATTTCTTATTTTTCCACTATTCCTAATTTTTTTCACTTTTCTAAAATTTTTCTAAATTTTTTATGATTTCTCCTGACTTTTTGATTTTTTTGTTGTTTTTCCGAAGAATTTCTCCTTATTTCAACATTTTTTATATTTTCTGAAAATTTTTATTTATTTATTCTCCAGACTAGGTCGGGTTGACCCCGCCCAATTGACCCGAAAGCCCGAACCGAAACGACACAATTTTATATTTTATTGATTTTTTTGATAATTTTCTGAATTTTTTTATTTTTATTTGTATTTTCCTGATTTTTATATTTTATTTTTACTTTATTGTTTATTATTTACTGCACGGGTCGGGCTGGATAGACCCGGCCTACTAACCTAAACCCGATCCAAGGCCCAAATAAACTATCTAGTGGCAAAACGACACAGTTTTATTGAGATTTTTTTTTTAAAATTTCGATTTTTTAAAGATTTTTATTACACTTTTATGCCCTCCCGCCTAAATTTTAATCCTACGGCTGAGGACAGTCCACATGGCTAGGGTTTGGCCTTTAGATCAAACGACTAAGCTTGGCCGTCGGATCTGCCTCTGACCAGATCTTGATCATTCATTCTCTATACTAATCCTACGGCCAGGATTGAATCCGAGACTAATCCTAACCATCCGATCTAAAAGGCCAAATTAATATCTTTTATTCCCGAAAAATCTGAGGTCTTGACATGTGTTTCACTCCTCACCGTCCGATCAGGATATATTATTATATCTGATTCGTTTTAATATCAGCTGACGTGTCGTCCACGTCAGCGTTTGACTAGGTCAACATGCTGACGTGGCCAATGACATGGATTTCCATGTCAGCGCCACGTCAGCCGTTGACCAAGTCAACCGGTTGACTGGACTCGTCTTCTTCATCAGGCCAAAACCAGACGAGCGGCTGAGGCTCGACGGCGATGATCCAACGGTGGAAACAACTCCGATTAAGCCAATTCCGCCGCCAATCGATTCACATTTGACCCCAAATCAACATATCTAAAACCTAACCAGATCTATCGGTTCAATCGTGGCAATCGAAGCACTTACAGAGGGCAACCATGGTGATTCGATCATTCAATCCAGAGCATAACTATGCGATTAAGTTGCAGGCGAGCACCATAGAGAGTTCAGGAGACTTACCTGGGGTCCCGATTGAGTTCTAGATCGCTCTGACCAACTCGCAGTAGGGTGAGCTGGGGTTAAGGTCTCGGCTCGGGGTTTTCATGCAACATTAATGCAAAATGAAGATGCAGACGGAATCAGGGACAGGTGAGGATGAAAATGCCTCAAGAAATTCAATGGATAATGACCAGAATCTCCCGATGCCATGCGAGCACAGAGAGGAAGCTTGAGGTTTGAACTCACCTTTTTCGACGTCGACAGACTCTGAAACTAACGTCAAATGCTTCCCCTGAACTTGGGTGAACTTCCCGATGCAATTTCAGGCCTTGATTCACTCTCAATTCCCAAAACTCAACTCCCCAGTACTCTCCTTTGAGCTTCCCAAAAATTCCTCCCCCGACTCCCTCTCCAGTCTTCTTTTTAAACCCCACTTGGGTACTGTAATCCCCGAGATCGTCTCCTCCCGACTTGGTTCAAATCTCCACCCAAATCAACCTCCAATCTCTTAGAATCCTCTCAAATCTCCTAGTTCGTATCTCCCCTACTTTGTTTGAGCTCGTTTCGCGCGAAGGAGAAGAACCAGATTTGGTTCTGTTGGGCTCAAGTGGATTGATCGGGTCGTCGGGTCGGATCCGACCCGACCTGACTGACTCGGTTGATTAAATTCACTCAAATTAACCTAAAAAAGGTTAAAATTAATCAAATCATACCCCAAAATTGAATTTTATGGCATCGAATTTACTAGAAAATGAATTTTCATGCCAATTTCCCTAGGAATTAGTATAAAAACCCAATTTCTAAATTCGACCCGAGTATCCATTCCGCAAATTCCAAACTCTAGATGGCCTTTTTTGCAAAAATTGACACCACCAATGGATTCAGGATGTCAAAATCTAGGGGTGATGTCGCCCTATTTTCAATTTAGTCCCTAGAAAATTTTTCATTGCATTTTTAGTGATTTTACGGACTAATTTGAAAAATAAAAAATTGCATTCTGGTCCTTTTTAGCGAAATTGAACAATTCTGAGGGCTTTTGGACTGGATTTTAATTTTGAAAAATAGAGGAGGATGACACGATTCGAAAAATGCAAAATTGGAAAATTATAGAGCTTAAATGGAATTTCTAGAAATTTTTAAACAATCTGAAAAATGAAATTAACAAAGGAACCCTAAATTCCAGATTAAATTTTTCAAAATTTATTCATCCAAAATGAAGATAAAATAAAAATAAAAATATTGACTTTTTTTTTGGCTTTGAATGCTATTTTTTTTAATTAATTTTCCATTATTTTCCTAATTTCTGAAAAATATTAAAAATGCGAAAAAATAAGAAAATTATTTTTTGTTCAAAATTGATTCCCTAGGCCAAACCAAGGTCTCCAAAGTTGATTTTTCAATTTTCTCATTTTTTATTGTTTTTTTTTATGAATTTTTGAAAATAAAATGCAGAAAAATATGAAAAATATGGAAAATTATTTTTTTGCTCAAAATTGGTTCCCTAGGCTAGGTTGAGGTCCCCAAAGTTGATTTTTCAATTTTATGAATTCTTATGAATTTTTTAAAAATTTTCTGAAACTAAAATTGGCCAAAAATCAAGTGTCAACAGTTGTATGGAAGACCTGAAAATGTATGCAAGAGCCATGGGAGAGGGCCTTCTACGTATTCCTCCAAACAGTTTTTCAAAGGTATGCACTCATTCTTGCCGCACGTATTGATCATTTCAGAGGTGTCTTCTGCCAAATGTACTCATGTGCATGATGATCACTGACCAATTGCTCGAAGGCTGTTGTCACTTTAGTGAATGCCTTTTGAAAAGAAAAATAACTAATATGCCTGTTGAATTGAGGAAGAATTTATTGCCTTTGGCGCTATAAGAAGAAACCATGCAAGAAACGTATGAGCCATGAAAAAGGAAATGTTATTTGGTGCTCCTGAATGATGGATTAAACATGTTAGCTATAGATTGCACATGCATTTGCTTGTCTTTTCACGTCCCATAGATAGTTCGGAGTTATCAGATATCCTTGAACCCAAGTCAAAGACGAATTAAATTTCCTCAAATAGTGCAGTGAAAATCTTTTCTTCAAATGGTGCAATAAAAATCTTTCATGGTGTGAAATATGTGACCAGCCGCCAACACTTGTAGAGAGGCTTTTTGCTCTTTCGACGATTATGTGCTTTTAACGACGGGAAAACCATACAGGTGGTTTGAATTGATTTCCTCTTCATAATCAAATGAAATATTTTCCTATGCTGGCTGCATTCCTACCTTTTCATGGTCATGATGACAAGCCTTCAATTCTCATAGCTAAGTAGCTAACATAATGCTTGCATCCTTGAAGCAGATGGACGTTACCAATTTGCTTTGCAATTTTTCACGTGTTGGAGTACCAGGCTTTAACATTATGAACTATTCTTGCCACTTGTGTAGAGCATAATAAATTTGCCAGTAGCTGTCTTTTAACTAATAAATAATTTTGCTGAGATTTCTGTAACTCGTCTACTCACCATGCAATTACATTGATTATTCTTAGGTATCAACCGAAAAGAAGTGTATTTGCAATTAACCATACTTGAGTTAACCATGCAATTACAAGTGTATATGCAATTACACTTGTGTCGATGTTCAAGATTTTGGTTTAAAAAAAAAATATGTACTAAAATAATAATAATATTATTATTAATAATAAAAAGAAAATTTCAAAAAAAAAAATTCTGAAAAATTCCGAAAAATCTCAACAATTAGGAAACGGGTCATTTCGACTGGCCAATCCTATTTTTGATCAATCTCCTTCCTAATTTTTTTTCAAAATGACGATTTTACCCATCATGGGTAAATTGTCTTTAAAAATTCTGAAAAATTCTGAAAAATCTCAAAAATTAGGAAACGGGCCATTTCGACTGGCCAATCCTATTTTTGATGAATCTCCTTCCTGATTTTTCCAAAATGACGATTTTCCCCCTCACTGGCAAATTATCTCGGAAAAATTTCAAAAATTCTCAAAAATTAGGAAACGGGTCGTTTTAACCGACTAATCCTATTTTCGGCAATTTTGCCCCTCCAATCTTTAGAAATGACGATTTTGCCCCTCACGGGCAAATTATCTAGGAAAAATTCCAAAAAATTCTCAAAAATTAGGAAACGGGTCGTTTTAACCGACCAATCCTATTTTCGGCAATTTTTCCCTTCCAATCTTTGGAAATGACGATTTTGCCCCTCACGGGCAAATCGCCTCGGAAAAATTCCAAAATTTTCAAAAATTAGGAAACGGGTTGTTTTAACCAACCAATCCTATTTTTGGCAATTTTGCCCCTCCAATCTTTGAAAATGACGATTTTGCCCCTTATGGGTAAATTGCCTCGGAAAATTTCGAAAAATTCAAAAAATCTCAAAAATTAGGAAACGGGTCATTTCGACTGGCCAATCCTATTTTTGATGAATTTCCTTCTTGATTTTTCCAAAATGACGATTTTGCCCCTTATGGGTGAATTGACTCGAAAAATTTCGAAAAATTCTCAAAAATCTCAAAAATTAGGAAACGAGTGATTTCGACTGACCAATCCTCTTTTTGATGAATTTCCTTCCTGATATTTTCAAAATGACGATTTTGCCCCTTATGGGAAAATTGTCTGAAAAATTCCAGAAAATTTAGAAAAATCTCAGAAATTAGGAAACAGGCCATTTCGACTGGTCAATCCTATTTTTGATGAATTTTCATCCCATCTTTTTAACATGACGATTTTGCCCCTTATAGGTAAATTATCTCGGAAAATTCCAGAAAATTCAAAAAAATCTCAAAAACTAGGAAACTGGCCATTTAGACTGGTCAATCCTATTTTTGATGAATTTTCATCCCGATCTTTCTAAAATGACAATTTTGCCCCTTATGGGTAAATTGTCTCTGAAAATTCAGAAAATTCAGAAAAACCCCAGAAATTAGGAAATGGGTCATTTCGACTGGTCAATCCTATTTTTGATGAATTTCCATCCCGATCTTTTCAAAATGACGATTTTGCCCCTTATGGGTAAATTGTCTCAAAAGATTCAGAAAAATCTCAAAAATTAGGAGACGGGCCATTTCTACTGGCCAATCCTATTGTTGATGAATTTTCTTCATGATCTTTTCGAAATGACGTTTTGCCCCTTATGGGCAAATGGTCTCGGAAAATTTTGAAAAATTCTTAAAAATTGCAGAAAATGGAAAATGGTCAATTTTGACTGGCAATGGGATTATTGTATATAAATGAAACTTTTGTCGAACAAAACAAAGGTAGTCAGACGTAATCAAGATAGGATCCAAAAAAAAATACTGATGAAAATTATAGCATTGGTATGTTTGTTTTGGTTTTGTCAGTAGACCTAATCATATTAGTAAAAGAGCACTCCTAATTCAAAATTAAAATAAAGAAAGAACAAGTTCTTTCTTTTGCTGGAGGAGTTTGACAGAACAGATAGGGATCGATAAAACCCTTTATGTTATGACATAAGAATGCATTGCACAACAATCCACAGTTCCTTATTTTTTTTTCTTTTTTTCTAGTAACGAAAAAAAATAAGGAAAGAAAGAATAATAATATAATAAAAAATGACACTTTGATTCTATAGAATGAAATTCTATATCATAGGAATGGAAAGATCCCTTCTTTTGATTGTTGTTTGAATAATCAATAATAAGCATTTTTGTTTTCAAACAAATCATTTTATCTATGATTTGGAATGGAACAAAAAATGGCCCAGCTAGACCCCTATTTTGTGACTTTGACACCCATTTCTTCATGAAAATGATAATTTTAACCCTCATGGGCAAATTGTCTTCAGAAAATCAGATAAATAATTCAGAAAAATTCTCAGAAATTATGGGAAATAAAGAATGACCACATTCAATTGGTTTGACCTATCTCCACTTCTCGATCCTTGAAAAATGACCATTTTACCTTTCTGGTTAGTTTGATCTCAAATCTCATCCCAAATGATTTTTCATGAAATAAAATAGTACCAAAAGGGCGTTAGAGTAATCTAGTGTAACCAAGTTCCCGAACTCATTTTCTCTGGTTCGCAGAAATAAATTAGTTCTCCTGCTAACTTATTTAGGTTTCTAATTGACCTACCAAGAACAATTAGTGGCGACTCCAAATTCTAAAATCATTCGAATAAAAATCAAAGTTGCGATTCGGTAGGACTTGGGAGGGTCTGTATTAGGTTAGTCAATCTAATTAACCTAATAATCTGTTCACCCGATCGAAACGATAAAATAAATTTCTCTCGGGTCGCGATAGGGAGCAAGGTCAAAGCCCTCCTTGTCACCGTTTGCACTCCCATTATTATCGCGGCGGGGCCGACTCAGCCCGCGGGCGCCGATGGACAATGGCGAACAGGCTCAAATCTGCACGAGTGGTTCGGCTGGCCTCGCGGCTAAGAAAGGAATTCCAATGGGCGGTGATGTGCTGGCGACCTTTGATCAGTTGGTGGCGAGTTCGATGTTGATGACCTGTGGTTTTGGCCATTGGTAACTTTGGTTGGAGGAAAAGTTTCTGCGAACACATTCTTAGTGGAGCCTCTGTGAGGAGTGCCGTGAGGAGGTAGTGGCCTAAAACACCAAGTTCCGAAAAAGAGCTGACAAAGATAAAAAAAAAAAAGAGCTGACTGAAATTAAAAAAAAAGGGGTGGCTCTGAGCTCAGAGAGCTCGTGAGAGAGCCCAAAAAAGAATGAACGAGAGGGATTCTCGACACTTGTTGGACCACGCTATTCACTGCATCAACGACATCCTGCTTAGGCAGCCCCTCTTCTTTGGCCGAAGAGTCTAGCAGGTCCCGCATTTTGATGAAGAGGCTACATCGACCATGGACGAGAATCAGGTTTGAGTTTTTACTTTTGCTTTTTGACGTCGCTTTGGGCTAGAGTTCCATTATGTCAGGTCTCTATCTTTGCTTTAGAAAGCCAATCTAGTTCAAGGGTGAGCGTTTGGTTTTGAAATCCCGTCATCGGCGTCGCTTTGGCTCTACCTATAGCTGGTCCGGCAACCGGCTAGAGGCGCGGTCGGCGAGGCCAAGCCGAGCCACGCCGGAGCTCGACCTCGCCATCGGTACACGATGCTCGCCATGGCCGGCCGCTGCACGACCTCGCGAGCCCACCCTTGCCATGGCCAGCCGCTGCACGACGTCACAAGCCCACCCTCTCCGTCGGTACGCGATTCTCGCCATAGCCGACCACCTCGCAAGCCCAGCCTCGCCATGGCCAGCCTCCGCACGACCTCGCCGTTGGTACGTGATTCTTGCCATGGCCGGCCGACGATTGACCTCGCAAGCCCAGATTTGGGCTTGCGAGCTTGACCTTGCCACCGCCGCCTCGCGCAGCAATGGCGAGGTCGATTCTCGCCATATCCGGCCGAGGATCGACCTCGCCATCGCTGGGCGAGGCGGCGATGGCGAGATCGACCCTCGCCATCGCCGTGCAGCGCAAGGTCGAGCCCCGCCGTGGCCGCTCGAGGCTCGACCTCGCAAGCCCAGAAAGGCAGCAGGGGGCTGACGTGCTTGCAGGGGCGGCGATGACGCTTGCGATGGTGACGGCGACGCTTGCGACGGCGGCGGCATCGTTGGGCGGAGGTCTTGAGGCAGCGACGGCGGCCGAGGTCTTAAGAGGCTTGCGATGGCAGTAGTTTCTGAAGCAAAGGTCAAAGCTCAAAGCTCAAGGCACCCTTGGAGGTGCCTTGAGCTTTCAGCATTTGGAGTATTTGGCTTTGGGCCAAGTATACTTCAAAATGTGTTGCCAAACACATAAAAATACTCCAGCATTTGCCTAAGGGCCTTTGGAGGCCCAAAGTACCTTGGGAAAGCTGTTCCCAAACGCACCCTGCAATGGTCTTTAAGATTTAGGCTATGGCTTAGTTCGTTTCAGGCTGGGATGGGTGTGTGCTCTTTGATTTGTTTAGGGCCATAGAGGTGTGGAGCTTGGGCTTTGGGCTAGAGGCACAAGCTGGCCTTAGGAAAATTCGAGTTGGGCCATGGGAGTTTTGGGCTCAATTCCTTTTGTTGCTTTTTTTATGCATTTGGTCCCACGGAGCGGGCTCATGCCGGGAGCCCAATTCGAGTGTGTGCCTAGGCCGTGGAGGCTTGGGTTTGGTCTAGATCGCTCCACGTTCTTGGACCCGGCCCAGTTCTTTTCGTTTTATTAATAAAATAAAATAATAAAAATATGAAAAAAAAAAATAAAAATTTAGAAAAATTATAGAAAATAATAAAAAAAGGAAATGGCTTGATTGACCTTATTTTCCTAGTTTTGACCTAAAATTCTCGTAAAAATGACAATTTCATCCTTTTTGAGTAAATTATTCCAAATTGAAATTAAGTGAACATTTCTCTAAGTCTTTAGGGCTTCGCTAGGCTCATGCGATGTGATTTATACTTGCCATTTATTCCTTGATTTCTCATATTATATGCCTTATTTGTGATTTATAGGATGACTCACATCTGCACTAGCACTTAAGTATCTCTTTGTAAATGCTAAAAAATTCAATGTGAGACGGTTATACATAAGCCCTTAGGGTTTGAAGGGTGAGTTGTGGGAGTTTCTAGAAGTAAGCTAAAAAATTCAATGCGAAACTGTTATACACGCTAAGGCATCTTAAATATCTCTTTCTAAATGCTTAATGGATGATATTAATTTGTATTAGTTTGAAATGAATGAAATTTCATTTGCACAAAAAACAAATCTTATTTTGTCAAAACTTTGATTTTATTTAATTTCACGTATTAAAGTTTGATGTTGGCAAATGTAATTGCAATTTTATTTTATGAAATCTTTCAAGAGGGTTGATCATTATATATATATATATATATATATATATATATATATGAAAATCGATAAGAAATAATTTAGTAGTGATATGCACAACGAAACAAAAATTTATAAATAAGTGATAATGTGATAAAATGATTATGATAATTAGAATCTTTCTTGGCTCTACCTTATTATCAACATCGAAATTTGCTTGATAACATAGGAGAGAATTAGATTTCTCGAAAATTGCTCTTTTCAACAAAGTTGACTTTTACAAAAGTAAAATCTAAAAATAAGGAAGAAAAATAAATGCGTTTAATATAAATGAGATACCATAATAAAGGAAAAACAACGCATGTTTTATTAAAAATTACAACAACTATATCATCATCCCTTTGAGCATAGAAATAAATATGGTCTTGACGCCCCTTGCGGTCGCTTACACTTGCTCCTCCGACTATGAACCTAGTAGTTAAATAATAATAAAATCGCGTTCGACTTTTGCTCATCAAAAACATTTCCCAAGTTTATTTATAGAAAGAAAGAAAAAAAATACTCCTATTCTAGGCGTAGGGAAAGTCCCCAAAGACTTTTTTTTTTTTTGGTTTTGATAGGGATACATAAAATAAGAAACAGAGTGAAAAAGAGGAAAGTAAATAATTTTGGATATTCACTTTAATGTCATGTTGGTAATTTTTCTATTTTTCTATTTCTGTTCCCAAAACAAAAACGGATTACAAACATTTTTGGTAACTCAAGTTTGCGAGAATAATTTTGATTTTTTATTTATTTGATTATGCTCCTTAGAACACTTTTGGACTAATTTTGAGGAAAAAAAAGTTGTTTCTCAAGAAAAATATTACTTTTGAGAATAAAAAAAACAATGATAGTTTTCTTTCTTTTTTGTAGGGTGCTTGCGAGACGTGGGCCAAGTCAACTCGACTTGATTCGGATAATTTTTATTTTTAAATAAAAATTTTGAAAATTAATATAAAAATAAAAAAATCAGAAAATGATTAGAAAATCCAAAAAATGGAAAATTCGTAAAAGTTCCAAAAAATTTTAAAAAATTATAAAATTTCAATAATTCTAAAAAATCTCAAAAATTAGAATATGGGTCATTTCAACTGGCCAATCCTATTTTAATGATTTTTCCTTTCAATTTCTCTCAAATGGTGATTTTACCCCTTGGACAAATCGTTCTGAAAATTTCAAAAAAAAATCTCAAAAAGTAGAAAATGGATCCATGCCACTCCTATTTTTGGTGATTTTGCCTATGACTTTTCCTAAACCCTACCTAATTTTGTACCTGAAATATCATGTTGCACCAGTGACCATCCGCATTTGAAGCATTTCTATTTTGGCCAAAAAGATGTTATAATGCAAGAGGACCGTAATTGTGGGGTCCGAGAAAAGTCATTAAATGTGATTATATAATTATTTGATTTAAATAAAAAATTGAAAATATAAATTATTTTTTAGAACAAAAATTTTGTGTAGTTATTAAACGTATTTCTATTTTGAGAATAAAAATTTGTGTTGTTATCAAACGCGTTTTGATTTTCTAAAACTCATTCAAAAACATAATCAAAAAATTAATTCTAATAAAAAAAAATTTTAAAATAGAAACGTTACCTAACAGAGCCTAAATTGCAATTGCATTATTGAAGACAATTGAAAATGGGTGAATTTAATTATGCAGAGCGGAATAGCCCACTATCTTACTATAAAACCTCTACTGTGAAAAACCCTAGCTCTCCTTCCCCTTCTCCGTACCTCTCTCGATTTAATCTGCAGCTTCACTCTCTTCCGTGGTCAATCGAGCTCTCAACTGATACCAGCACCAGTAGCTCTCCTTAGCCTCGCAAGCCATCACCAAGATGAGGCCGCCTCAAAGAGGGAAGTCTTCGCCTTGTCGTTCTTGTCGTGACAGAGTGGGAGATGGAGGAAATGGAGTTTAGCTCTGGGTGATCGATGTATACTTCTTTTCCAGTTTGGTCCTGGTTCATTCGACAACCATGTATTAGTTTTTGAGCTGTCTTTGCAATCTAGGATGTTACTAAGCTTTGATTATGTATTTCTGCCCTGGAAATTCATGGAATACTGATGCTGCTTGCATTCTGTGATTCTTGGTAGTGCAAGAAAAGTGTGTTATTATTGTTTCCTGCTTCGGGGATGAGCTGAGGTTGTCTTTTTTGGGATTTTTTTGTCAAATTACCCTCATGTGAGCCGGTTTGATGGTGATTGCTGCCGTCTCTGCTATGTTTTGGCTTTCAATGTGCTATTTTTGCTCTATTCGGAGACCTTAACATGGTATTCGGGCCCTTATTTTTTGTTTGACAATGGTCTCGTTTGGTCATTTGCAGGCCGTGGTGGAGGTGGTGGATTTAGGGCGGGAGGGGTTATGGAGGGAGAGGAAGAGGGAGGGGCGGTGGTGACAGAGGTAGTGCCATGAGAGGGCATGGTGGTGGCCGTGGTGGTGGAAGAGGATGCAGTGGTGGTAGAGGCTGAACGAAAGGTGGAGGCAAAGTTGTGGTTGAGCCTCATAGACACGGGTGGTGTTCATTGCTAAGGGCAAGGAAAATGCTCTTGGTACAAAGAATATGGTTTCTTCAGAGGTTGTCTACGACAAGGAGAATCTCTGTGCAGGTGAATATGTTTTTTTCGTTCATCTTGCTAGTGATTGCTAGGCATTTTGCACTGATTTAATTGGTTTTTCAACTATTAGAACTGATTCATCTCAAAATACAAATGACAAAAAATGGTGAACAATTTGCCTTCTGGTTTTTATACTTTTAATAATGGTTTTGGGAATGCTAACCTTTTTGTTTTTTTGCTATCTCTACTTTACTGCTTGAATTTGATTAGTATAGGATGATCTGCCTTAGATTTGATTCTTTGATTCTGTAGAGTTCCTTTTGCATAAAAAAAAAAAGGTCTATTTAGTGAAGAATTTTCCTCTACTAAACTCTGTTCTAACACACTGCAATTTTGTATTGTTGTTATCTTCACTGTTTCAGGAACTTAATATAGTCGATCTCCTACATTCTTTGACTTCATTCTCATGTCAAATTTTTAAAGGTATGTTTGTTTCATTGACTGGGAATGTAACTAACTGTGTTTCTTTGTTTTTTTTTTTTTCCTCTTCTAGAATGAAGACGTAAGTAAGTGGAAATGCAGATGTGTGGGAACCCTTTTTCCATCAAATTTAGTCAGCTGCATGCTTGGTGGGCTTGAGGAGATATGGATTGTGTAGCATCTCTCTTCCTTTTTCCTCTGGTGGCATATATATGTGTAAGCTTCTTCCACTATCCTGATCATGTTTCATTTCTTTTCAAATGTAAAGACTTGGTGCCAGGTTCTCTATCTGGGAGTAACTCTGGGACTACAGTATATATTTCTGGCATTGTTGGTCCTTGTGGTCTTGTTTTGGAGGAAATGATATCTTTTACCATGATTCATTAGGTGATTGGACTTCTTGCTTGTGGTTTCCTTTTGGCAGACAAGAATGGGTAGTCTTTGGTCGGTATTTTGCTCGCAGCGCAGAAAAGAGGGGGGGGCTCGGGAGAGGGGGGGGGGTGGAGGGCAAATGTAAGAGGGACGTACGTCTAGGGGAGGGAAGGGGTAGGGGGAGAGAGGGAGGGGAAGGGGGCAAGGGGAAAGAGGAAGGAGTGGGGAGAAACGGGGCGGGGAAGGGGAAGAAGGGGGAGGGGAGGAGGAGGGAGAGAAGGGGGGAGGGGGGAGAAGAGAGGGAATGAGCGTGCGGGGAGACGGGGGGAAGGGGGAGGGAAGGG
>JAGVVM010005063.1:0-14091 GCA_019149425.1 Psidium friedrichsthalianum
AGTCTTGCTCTTCACAGCCTCAAAAGCCTCCATATATTGATGGCCGTCTTCTATCTCCATTCCAAGCACCAAAGAGATGATGTCCGATTAAGCCGACCGATGCAGCCAAGGCCACGGAGTTGCCAATCCATAACGTGTGAGCCAGGCACCACATAACCTGCCCAACCATCTGGAGTGAAGAATATGTCGTAAGCAAGCTCTTTTTCCTCATTTTATTTTCACTTAAACTAATGCATATTGGAGAGAGTGTCCCCCCCCAGCTTTCTCTTTTTTTTTTTTGCAAATGTGACTTGAATTTAATGGTAATCATACAAAATTTTGATCACAAAACAGGGAGGGACTGGTCCGTCAAGTAGTAGGTGTTAGAATCTGGTCACAACCTCATCTCCAAGATAGCTCGCCTTCACGGATTCTATAGTAAGCAACTTGCTCAAGCCAGGCCACTAATAAATGGAATCTTCTCGGGGATAACCTCTAAACCAATTACAGCTCGTTTTATCATGCCTCGTGGGAAGCTAGGCTCCCAATTATTTATAACTGTCAAATACATGTGGTTCCTCTTCAATTCGCTTCATTTAGGGAAAATTCTAGAATAAAATCCACTTTTCCCCTTTAAGTAGGGATTTGCTGCATGAGCTCAAACCTCCTTCAAACTACAGGTTCCACTTAATTCTGCTTCAAACAACTTTCCATCCTGGGTATGGAAATGTGGATTGTGAATATAAAAGTAGAATGGAATTCATACCTGTGGGTGCCTGGTGATTCGCATGATTCCTGTCTCCCAAAGATGCATCTTGGGTTTGTCAACCGCTGCCACCTCTAGTAGGTTAAAGGTAGAAGGATAGAGGAGGAAAAAGGAGACAAAATTTGTGAACCACACGAGTTGATGTACTCCAGGAGCACCCTGGAGCTGCCATAACTGTACTCCATCGTATCTATGATTGATGAAGTAGACCTAAATCACGAAAGGTAAGAGTATATTTGGTAAAAGAATACCAATCAATCTGTGGAACATTTGGTGCAATCATGGGAAGAAACTCAGACAATGCACCAACATCAAATAATGACAGGCTAGTAGAGTACTTGTGCACTGCCCATCCGTAAAAGCAAGAAACTCACCACAGTGCTAACGGCCAAAGGAAGAGATATGCCTGCAAACAACACCCTGTAGGCCCGTGCGCCCATGACTTTTTCTCCAGCATCCCTAAGACTAGCCAATCCACTATGCACCACGGCAAAAATGAGAGTGAGCAATAACATTACAACCTGCATATGAACAGTTAGGATCAGTTTCCTGTTTTCCAGATCCTACTCCAATGGCATTTGGCATAAAGCAGGCATCAGCAACAAAATTTGGAGGGTAAGAGAAGTTGTTCATTACAAAACTAGAGCAACTGAAACAACGTCGGAAGGGCAATCTAATGTGCCAACATGCAACAAGGCACATGCAAACACGGCTGGCACTGGTATAGAGATAAAGTTCTACAGATGACGCAGAACTTTTTGGCATGTCAATCAACCTCCACTTCCTCCTCTATTTTCTAATTCTTTATCGAAGATTCAGATTCTCTCAATTTAGGAGACCAAAGGAAGATGAGTGGTTAAAATGCATTTCCTTAATGTTGTGTCATGATCTTATGAAGGTGAATTGCGTCAAGCATTTGAAAGGAACCAAATCTCTCTTAGTTAGCCAATCCCTTCACTTCCTTGTCATTTAACATATCAAACCGTGGATACTTTTGATAGGATGGACAACCCAGGCACCACACTATTTACATCCAATGTCATGCTCTAATCATGGAGACAAAATTCATCTCCTTGACTGCAGACCCAAAAAAAAAAAAAAATCACAAAACACAGATCCTCATTCCACGAGTCACGGCATCTATCTGAACAAAAGTTCAATCTCTTTGGTCATTGAGTTCTCAACCGCACGAAACGATGGAGGAAATATCAACTCCTTAGTTCTCGCATTGAAGACAGAAACTCATGCTTTGCTCTTACATCTTCATGGAATCCAATTTCCACGTTCTCTAAAGGCATATACCGTCACATGATTACGTAGCTCCAAATCTACTGCTCAATTAAACAAACATGCCTCTTCCATTCCAGCCCACATCCACTCATGATCTCAAGCCACAACAACTCTGGAGCTAGCAAACTCAATCCTAAACCTTTAACTCCAGAGCTTCACTTCACATTCATATGTACCCACCAACCAAGGCTTAACGAAAGTTAAAAAAGAAAAAAAAAGACAATACCTCGGGCTATCTGAGAGCCAGAAACAGAGTCCATGAAGGCCTTGCCAAGTCCCAACCCTGAAGGAGAGCCATCAAGCCAGGCCACATTCAGAATGAACAGAACAACTCCCAGAATCACTGAAAAGTACACCCACGACAGGATCTTCTGCTCTCCGATTTCAAACACTGCCGAGTCCTCCCCAACCAAAGGCGAGCTCGAAGAATCAGTCTCTTTCGTGTCGCTGTCCCTTATAGAAGTCCGAACAAGAACTTTCCCGGAAAGTTGGGATACTTTCCACGGCGGTGGTGGGGCAAGGAGAAATCTTGAGCTGGTGGGTCGGTTTGGCTTGGCAAGCAGACGAGAGGTGGAGCGAAAAGGGAGCGTCTTGCGGGAAATTGGGCTCGAAAGCACCAAAGAACTCGTCATCTCTCTCTTTCTCTCTCACACTGACGCTGCCACGCCCAACACACAATCACAGAATCGAGGACGCCACGGTGGAAACTGGAGGGACGTGATTTATAGCTGCATCGGCGAGGACGGAGACATTAGACGAGGGTGAGTGAATTCTAGCAGAAGCTGAAGAATCATGGAGGGAGTCTGGAGGGGATGATGCTGGGGGTTTGAGGATTTTGGAGTTTTGTTTGGTTGCGTGGAGGCAACAAAAACGAAATGGGATAGGATATGTTGCGTTGCACTGGAACTGAAGCGCTCTCAAATTATTATTTTTTTTACCACTAAAAATCCTAAATTGATACCCTCACGATAAATTTACCAAATTAATATATCTGTGACAAATTTATCCTCCATTAATTTTTATTAAATTTTACCATTAAATTACTAAATTAAATGACACGTGATAATTATCGGATGTACACATTATTTTTTATTTGTTATATGTGTATCAATTTGACATTTTTTGTGGTATTAACTCAATTTAATAGAAACTAACATAGGATAAATTTGTCATATGTGTACTGATTTGAGATTTATTATGGTAAAAAAATTAGTTTGGGATAAATTTATCGCAATTATACCAGTTTAGGATTTTTGATAGTCAAAAAAATAATTTTGGTTAAATTTGTCGCAAGTATACCGGTTTGAAATTTTTGGTGGTAAAAAAAATAGTTTTAGGTAAATTTATCATAGATGTATCACTTTGAGATTTTTCGTGGCATTAACCCTTTAATTTAATTTGATTTCCAAACTATATGAAATATTTAATAGTATTATCGAATTCGAATTTATGAAAAGGTAACATCGGATATTTTTCATTCTATCCAATGACTAAATTGAACATTTATCCAAAATTTAGGGATCATATTGAGCAAATTAAAGATTTGAGGGGATATCGCACAATCAATCAAAGTCCAAGGACTATTTATCCAATCACCAGCATTCCATTGGTTTGCAGAGGAGAGTTGGCGGGCTGGGCTGGGTGTCCCTAATCTTTCAGCCTTTCCATTTCGTGAAGTACTCATATTCAACTTGCAAATTTCGAGTTGGTGTCGAGTAGAGTCGACCTGAAGCTCGAAAACTTGACGATACATGTTCATAACATAAAAACCCAAATTCGAGCCTGAACACGAGCAGGTGCTCGAGTTTTGATTGACTGATCCACTCGAATAGAGTCGGTGCTCGAATTCATAGAAAAGGTGTCCGAGTCGAGCTCGAGTCGAGTCTCGAGCCTTGGATATCGGAATTGGGTCGGGCTCAATTATTGAACTCCGTCCGAGCTCACACGTCCCCCAGCCTGTCCGTTTTCGTGTTCGGCTCGGTTTAGCAGCCCGCGAAGGGAAAGCGGAAACAGAGGAAGGAAAAGGGGTCGGTCTTTGCTGGCGACGCGTTTCGTTCCTTCGAATCCACCCTCACTTTCTCGGAAAATCCAGACTTCTGCTCGACGTGTCGCCGAGAAAAATCCGCCATGGAATATTAAAAGAAGCAAAGCTGAATTGCCAACGCACCACCCACTCATTCTTCGCTCGCATTTCACGACTGACCCGCTCCCCGACCTTGATTATACATTTTCTCTGTTCTGGTCTCTTCTCTGTGTTCTCTCTCTCTTTCCTGCGTTTTTGGTTTCTGCATCAGCCCGAGCTCTTCCACGACTCCGACGAGACCCCCCACGTCGTCCTTGTCCGAACCGTCACCTTCGTGTCGTCCCTAATGATGATTTTGCAGCTGGGTCGCGGGCAGAGCGCGGCTCCTCCGCCTTCCCCGGAGGGTCCTTCCGGCGACGGTGCGTTTTTTCTGTCGCTTGTTTCGATGATTTTCACGCTCGTCTTTTGATCACGCACGATGGAAAAGATTAAACACGTCTCCTCTCCCACTTACTGAATGCAGGGAAAGCGGCGATTGACCAAGGAGTAGCTTACCTTCTTCTTCTGGTGGCGCTGGCCATCACGTACCTCTTCCATTGACTCTCGCTCCCCTTCTCCACCGTCTGCTCATCATGACTAATCTATTACATTCTTTATGGGGCTATTCTACTTTTTCCGTTTGTAGAGATTTTGCGTTTAGCACCTGCATATTCCATGAACATTTTTGTAACGATGTTACTGTTCTTATTGTTATGATGATGAAAGATGCTATTATTACAGTAATACAAATGAAAAAGAACTTCCATTGGTGTGATCTTCGTCTTGAGAAATCATGATTTGCCATTCGATCTTCCTCGATTCTTGAGCTTGGTTTGATGGTGCCTCTCATGAGGCCGAGCTCAACTCTGCTCCGTTCGATTGTTAGAAACAAATTGCAGGTCGAGCTCAACGCGAACTCAATGATAGAAAGATACAATGAAATTGAACGGTAATGTCAAGTACGTATCTGAAAAGCAACTCAAATATATACTATTTTCAGTAGAGTCGTGTGTTTTAGAGCTAGGTCAAAATCTATTTCATAACCTCACAGAATACCGAATGAAGCAAAGCAAGGATCATAAAAACAATGGCTCAATTCACTTTAGAAACACCAACTTTAGCTCGAGTTTCAACTTTGGCCAAAATTTTATTTTTTTGCTCGTTAAAATGGACAGCTTGAGCTCGGATCTTACTCCTGGCCCAATTTTTCTTTTTTTTGTCTCACAAAAACACCAACAATCCCACCAATCTAAAACGACACCGTAATGGGCCAAATCCGTTGCGATTTTACTGATTTGGGCCAAAACGGACCGGCCCACATCATATTGGATTGGGCTTCTGGTGGGCTGCATCGTTCACACAGCAAACCCAACTTTGCCTGGAAGTCCAAGCAATAGAACAGGCCTAAGAATTTGTAGCTTTTTGATTGGCCCGGCAATGTGCAACTTGACATCCTTGAAAGAACCACAAAAATAGAAAGGAAAAAAACAGTCACAGACATTGGTTTTAGGGTTACCCAACTAATAAAAAAAAAAAAAGGTGCACCCACCACTTAAAAGTCGTCACATAATTAATTCTGCCAACATCTGGTTGCGCATATGCACCGCCCCTCTCGTTTAAAAACTTATATTTCAAATTTTCAACAAAAAAGGATCGTTTCACAATAGATAATTCCACGGTTGTCGTATTCTTTGTCATCAGCATAAATTCATTTCGATGTCCTCGTAATCTCCGCAATTATAATGCTATCGCAAGATCGAAATCGCGACAGCCTTGATTCGGGTCAACTTCGCATCGCAGCAGGCTAATTTTGAAGCATTATTGACGGCGGGAGAATGGGGTTTGGGCCAGAAGTGGACCATCCAGAAAGGCCAAAAAGAAAAAAGGGCATAAACAAGAAGCAATAATGTCCTTCGGACCGCACTTTTAATTAGTATTTTTTAACTGCTGACGTGTCGTCAGCTGATGGGTCAGGACATCACAGTGAAGGATGATGAGAACAGGGCAAGACTAGGTCCCGATTGAGACACGAAGCCGACATTTGCTTGGATAAAATCAAGTCTTGTACATATATTTTAATCCCGGCCTGTTCATAGAATATATTATTTATGTAGGGTGCATGGATTTGAGAGAACCCCATGTTGGTGGAGTCCGTGGTTAAGGTCCCACCATAGAATGGAGAAAGCACCATTATTCTATGTTGTTGATGAGTCACTATCAAGTATCAACTATGCACGTCCCAACAAACGGGAAATGAGCAAAGTCAGTCTTGCATCTCAATCACCAACGCAGCCTGTCTTGAACGAGGCAAAATTTGGCCTGGTGCCCTTTCTCGTTCGCTAGGGTTTTTCCCCATCCCAACAGCCGCCAAGCCCCACTTTTGTAGTAACCTTCCGAAGGAAAGAGAGGGTTCATTCTCTCTCTCTCCCTGGCTCCTCGTCCCCCACCCTTTCCTTTTGTGTTATCCTATCTTTTCGTATCCTCAATTTCTTCCTTTTTCGTCGATTTCGCATACTATTCCGCCGACTTCTTCCACGTGAAGAGTTTTATCGCATGAGCTCAAAAGTTCGAAGCATACGCGCAATCAACTATTTCGAATTTGCTTGCTTGTTTTGGCTCTAGTGCTTGCTCCATATAGTCGAGCGCGGCTCCTCTACTGTTTTAACAATTGATTTATTTGAAAGTAACTTTGTGATTAGCTGAATTCTTTTGCAAGTGTTCTCTTCCGATTTAGAGTTATATTTAGATTGGAGTGCTTTTCATTCAGATCTAAAATAGATATGGAATTTACAATGTGTTTGTGTGCTCTTTAACCTGTTGGTATTATTTTTTTCAAAAAAAATCCTATTGGTATTATTAGTATCTCTTTCGGTGATGGTGCTAGGGATACCAAATCTAAGCGCGCATTGCCTGTTGGCAAAACTATAAGTGGAGAAGGATATCTCAGCAGATGCTCCTTATTAATGCCTGATTTAGTGATCGACTGCTGATTGAGCTTCGATACTATGGCAGACTCGTTCTTGTGTAGAATGAGTAAGTCTCTGCAAATTGTACCAAGTTGATTTACTTTTCAAATTTACTTGCTTTTCATCTTATTTTGAAGCGATGTACCTCTCTTTAAATGAAATGAAATTTGCTATAAAAAATTATGCATACCCCTACTCAATAAAAAATTGTAAAAAAAGAAAAATTTAGACCTACCTAGGGCTAGGTGGTCTGGTGTTTTAGAATTTTGTTAGAGTTTTTATTATTTGTTTTCAATTTAAAAAGAAAAAATTCAAATAAAGGCATGAAGTGGATCTTGTTTAAAAAAAAAAAACTCACGAGCCTTTTTGTTCAAGAATGGCCTGACTAAGGGCATTTTCATCAATTTTTTAAATTTTTTATTTTTTTTCTTTATTTTATTTTATTTTATTTTTATTTATTTTTATTTTTTTTTATTTTATGGGCGAGTCAAGGGCTACCTTGCCCCTCATGGGCCAAATTTGGCAAGGGCCTCACGTGGTAAGGTGAAGGTTGCCCTCGCTGGGCGAGCCAAGGGTAGCCTCCATAGGTGGCAAGCTAGGGAGAAAAAGGGAAATAAGATAAAAAGAAAGGAAAACAGAAAAAAAAAAAGGAAAAGAAAGAAAAGAAAAGAAAAGAACTGACGAAAATGCCCTCGGTCAAGCCATTCTTTAAAATAAAAAGGACACTTTAAGCTCTTATTTGATAAAATAAGGATATTTTGGATTCTTATTAGAAATTCCCTTTAAAAAATCTTAAAAAATCAATGAGGGAAATTAATGAAAACAACGTTTAAATAAACTAATCGGACAAATTATATCTATAGCTAAGTTGAGAACAACCGTACATGCCGTGTTGCACTAATAATGGCCGCACGTAAATTGGCCAAACATGATTGTCTAACAAATTCAAATTTTCGGGGCCCGTGTGTCTGTGAAATCTAAATGAGATGACAAATTTTGGTAATATCTCATGCGTTGAAGGTTTTTTGTGATTTTTTTTTTTAAGGAGTTGACAAAATCGCGTTCCATCTCACTTTCATCTGCTGAATTTTTAAGAGAATTATTTGGATAGTTTCGTTGGTATCGTAATACGCAAATTGAATCCACGAACGATTTTTAAACGCCTTACATCTCATGGGGTCATGGGTCTTGTAATATGCAAATTGAATGCACGTGATTTCTTTTTACCAATAATCATGTGACGTTATCCTTATTCTATAAATCGAGTAATCATGGAAACATTCTCTAACATTATCTCAAGAATCTCCACTCTGTCCCGCTCTTACTCTTAGCTTACTCTCTGTCTATTGACAGATTTTTTGCCTCTTCACGAGCCTCTAGCAACCCCCCGGAACTTGAAAATTTTAGACATCACTTGCATACCTACCTTGCCCAACTCTAAAAATCAAGAATTCCCGACCTAAGATGCTTAGGTACACATATAACGCCACCGTTGGCACCATGTTTTGAGGCAACGATCACATGATTGATTCGAAGCACAAGAGGAATGAAACCAAACAAATTGTTTAAAAAAGAGGAAAAAGAAAAAGAAAAAGAAAAGAAAAATCAACCCCTTATTCCGCCCTCCTCTTTATTCGTTTGAGTTTTTGAGGGATTGGACAGGTTGAAATGATCAAGTAATCGTTTGCGCTTCGGTCCACGGCCTTACGCAGGATGAAAGCAATATTGGCAAAAGATCTTGATAATGTCAACTCCAATTTTGACATGGGTTTTATCTACGGCAACAGTGCCGTGGTTAAGGCCAATTGTCGTACTTCACTTTTTCACATGAGAAAAAGCCGGCATCACGTACGAATATAAAGACCTGGCTACCTAAAGGGTCATGGAGTACTTTTAAGAATCAAGAACCGATTAATCTAAACATTTGAACATGCATCAAATAACGTTCGATAAACGAATGGACAATAAAAAAAAAAAAGGTAAATAAGAGATTAAACAACAAGGCCGCGGAATACGTTTGGCTATTTTAGGAATCACGGTTCGAATCGGACTCGAATTCATATTGCAACATGCAAAGGGATTATTAGGTTGATCGTGCCATTTCTATTTTCGAACCCTTACCTCGAGAAGATAAGACTGATTGACCAATCGAAATAGCGGTTGGACATCTCTATCGATACGAAAACGAGGGATTTTTTTGCAACTTCGGGTTCACATCAATTTGTCAAAGTTCTTTAAAACTCATAAATAAACGACTCGCAAATAAACGATTCACATGGTCAACTAACAAAAGTCAATGGGCTGCGAGCACTACAGGAGCGAATTCAATTATTGGTCTGACCATCGTTGCCATCCCAAGTTTTAATTTTGAGCACAAAAAAAAAAAAAAGAGGGACAAAGGAGGAATTATTGAAGTCGATAATGGCGTCGTGTGGTGAGTAATTTACGGCCCAATTTGATTATTCACATTTGCGTAAACACTTTTTCGGACATCAGTGCTGACCTCAAATTTTAGTCTGCTTTTGGTTGGAGGAAAAATCTATGAAAAACCAAAATGCTTTTTGAAAAAATATTTTTCAGAAAATGGTTAGTTTTCATATGTTTGGTGATATGTAGCCGAAGCTATTATGGGGATGCTTGAATCTCATTTGAAAAATGATTTTAATCCGTAACTTTATCTCATATCAATTAATTAATTTATTTCTTTTTATTTATTTCTCCCTCCAACGTGGCAGGCTGGTGGTCGCCACGTGCCAGCTCAAGCTCGCTGGCCCATGTTTGTGGTCGGTTGTCGAGGCCAGGTGACCGGCAAAAGGAAGAAGAAAAAAGAAGATAATAATAAAATACAAAAAAATGTGAAATATAAAACAAAAAAAATAAGATATTAAAAAAATTGAAATGAGAAATTTCAAAAATAAGTGTTTTCATCTCTTTAAATTTAGAAATTAGCTTTCTCAATTTTGATACATGAATATTTCATGACTAGAAAGTATTTTCCGTCGACTAAATCATTTTCGACAAACTAAAAGAGCGAAATTCCAAAAAATCAATTCTCGAAAAATACTGTTATTGAAACAAACACACCCTTAAGGAGCACGAGAACAACCGCGTGAACCTAATATCTAGTTTATGCTATTGAGTCAATTTCTGAAATTCAGTGTCCACCTCCGAACGACTAAAACACACCCATTTTTCAATTTTCGACCTAACAAAAAGTAAAGGAGGAGTCAGTTTTCATATATGAAACACTTAAAGCAATTCCCTATCTAATAACCACTTTTTTTGGAGGGGAAAAGGATCATCTCGTAGAGAAAGTCAACTCTAATTCATGACCAGAATACATTTTTTTTTCCCTTATTAAGACCGACACTAAAGGAGGAGGAGGCCGTTTCTCGTTGGTGGGAAGACGTGCATTGATTGAGCAACTAAATAAGTTTACGACGATCGAGTGTCGCTGACCAACGCAATGGAAAACTGCCTATCTTACCCTTTTGATTGGACCATGCAACAGAATCAACTTTGTAAGATACGACTAATTATCCAACCGCAACCTTCGTTCGCACGCATTGTTCTCGAGAAACTTTATTTTCACGGGGAAATGTAACAAAACCTTAAAAATTTACCCATTTCACTTGCTTTCTACTAGCCGAAACTTTGTTTGCTTTGAGAAAAAATGAATAATTTCGAAAATACTTTCTTGGAAATGATCCTTTGTATTTATTATAACAATTAATTAATGAAAAACAGTTTGGGGCATTTGGTAGAGAGTGTCATCATGGCTTGCGTGAGCAAGTGAGTAAGGTTTTCAACTCTGCATTAGAAGTTGCACTTGTGGATATAAGTAGGGGTGAGCAACTTGGCCCACCCGAATCGGGACCGCCCGGACCGGACCGGGACCAGTGGTTTGGTTCCCGATTTTATAGAGGTCCGGTCCAGTTCCCGATTCCTAAAATTGGGATCGGTAACCGAGCGGTCCGGTTCCCAGTTCCCGGTTCCCAGTTTCTAGGATCGGACCGGACCGCTCGGACCAGACCGGTCCTTTTTTTAAAATTTTTTTTTCCTAATTCAGTTCGTAAATCTCTTTCGGCTCCTTGAGCCTCTTATTTTTTTTTTATTGGGAAGTCATTTTATATAGACATTGAAGTTCTATAACGTTATTAACTTCAACAATTAGAGAATGATTTTGGTTATATTTTTTTTTGGTTGGGTCCAGTCCGGTTTGGTCCGGTCCGATCCATTTGTCGGTCCGGTCCAGTCCGGTTCCCGGGATGGTTGGTCCGGTTCCCAGTTTCGACAAATTGGGAACCGGGACTACCGGTCCAGTTCCCGATTCTTGAGGAGAACCGGACCGGACCGGGAACCGATCACCCCTAGATATAAGGTAGCGATCGCACAAGAGAACCCGTTTGGGATATTTGGCGGCGAGCGTTAAACTCTTGTTGGAATATGCAATGGGAACGTTAGGTTGGTCATGCCTTTTTTTTTTTTTGGTTAAATTGTCTTCGGTATGTAAAATCGAGCAAAATAAGAATGATCAACCAATCAAAAGAGCTCCTAGATATTTTTACCAATAGAAGAACAAGGGACTATGACATTGCAGTGACATTAATTTGTTGAGAAAATTGCCAAAAAGTCCTAAACTTATTATACTTTTGCTAATTCAATTATAAACCTTTTTCATTTATGCCAATTTAATCTATCTGGCAAACTTTGGCTACCTGGCGTTGACGTGACAATTTTTAACCATTTTTAATTTTTTTTAGTTTTTCTTAATTTTTGTTCTCTTTTCTCTATTTTTATTTTTTGTATTGGGTCTTCTCCTTCCTCCCACCTAGATCCTCTCCTTCCTCCAGCCATGAAGCCGCCGACCAGTGGAGACATTGTTGGCGAAACACTGGTGCCACTGCTGGGCAAGGCCGGCACTGACGTTTCTAGGAGAGGCTGAGCCACGTCATATTGCACAGCCATAGCGTGGCTTCCTTCCTCCAAATCGAACCCTTCGAATCTCTCATATGATTCCCAAGCTAGCCACGGTGCTCTCTCTCTCTCTCTCTCTCTCTCTCTCTCTCTCTCTCTCTCTCTCTCTAATTTCTAAGGGTCTCATTGGCTAATTGAGTCATCGTCGATGGGCGAGGATGGCCTCTGCTAGTGGCACTTGTGGCTTGCTGGCTATGTCCTCCATTGTTCAGCGACTCCATGGCTGGAGGAAGGAGAAGACCCAGGTTGTAGGGAGGAGAAGACCCAAAACAAAAAGAAAAATAAAGAATAGAGAAAATTGAAAAAAGCATTAAAATTATTATTAAAAATTCACCACGTCAGCGTCTACCGACCAAAGTTTACCGGATTGAGTAAATTGGCACAAATGAAAACGATTTATGACTGAATTGGTACAAAATTAAAATGTTTATGACTGAATTGGCAAAGGTGCAATATGTTTAGGACTTTTTTTTTTTGACAATTTTCCCTTAATTTGTCTAAGCTCTTTGATGTGCATGCCAACGAAGCGGGATCGCTGAAATGATTGAACATATTGTCTAAATAATGTCTGGCCGAAAGAAGAACTAGAGAATGGAGATTAGTCATTTTCTTGAGATCCGCTATCAGATCAAATGGGCTGCAAGCACTACAAGAATGAATACAATTATTGGTCAGAACATTTTTATCATCACTGGTTTTCTCTTTGGTTAGACCAAAAAACCCCTTTGATTAGACCATGCACTAGATGAAATCAAACGGATTAAGATCCCGTGATTAAACACATATGATTAATTTTATTTGGATTTAAGGCATTATATAGCTTGCTCCAACATAGTCTTTGAACTACCAATTGCGAAGCGAGTCCCGTAAACTTTGAAAAAAGAAACATTTGATTATCTAATAAACCTTAAAATTTACCCAATTGACTTCGCTTTTTTGTGGCTAAAAATATGTTTATGACCCAGTCAATTCACTAGATGATCACTCGTTTTCTTGAGATCTACAATCGGACCAAATGGGCTGCGAGCACTACAAGAATTAATACAATTATTGGTCAGAATATTTTTATCATCTCTAGTCTTTTCTTTGATTAGACCATGTGTTGACACCTAAATTTTGATTTTTATTTATTTATTTATTTATATTGCACAAAAGGAGAATTTATTCTCACAAAAAAATATTCCTCATGATTTGCATATTTTATTTATGCATTGCATTGGCATCAATTTAGACTGGTAGGGGAATTGGGCTTAAATTGAAGAGGGACGGACCCGAGTTTACTTGAAAAATTTGGCTAGCCCATGGTGACGTCTCTATTGGGCTGAAAATTCAAAGAGTTCTAACCCATTGGGACTCTTCAATATTTTGAAAATTAAGAGTTTTAAGTAATTACAACTCTTAAATTTAGAATTTCTAATCTAATGGCCCTAATCTAATCCTACCTTAGCTAGCTTTAATCCAATGGTCCATAATAACTCCTACTCCTACTAGGACTAGGATTGGTTTTAACTCTATATAAGCAACCTTAGCTCTAGGCTTAAAGAGGGGAAATTTTGGGACACTCAGAATTCTTTAGAGAAATTACGTTAGAGAAAGTGAGGGAAAAAAAAAAAAACAAAGAGTCCTTGGCATTCACTTGGTGGAGACTTCCCGGGGTGATCTCCATAGTCATTGGTGTTCATCTTGTGCGGAAACAGAGCTGTTCGAGCTGTTTTATGCTGCTATTCGGTGCTTATTTTGGAGCTGTTTGGTGCCTAATTTGCAGCTATTTGAGAACTGTCTGCGTAGCTGCTCGGTGTGGAATTCGCCGCTATTTTGTTGCTATTTTAGCACAAAAAATAGTGCTGTCCAGTAGGTTTTCTAGCTCAGATCTAGCCCAAATCTCGCCCGGTGAATAAAGGTAATAACTTTACCCTTATTAAGGCTGATTTGTGATCAAAAACATGCTATTTTGGTGCTGTTTTAATGCTGTTTCTGCACTACTTATGTGCTGTTTTGTCCGAATCGAGGCCGTTTATCGCATGTTTTATGAGCACTAACTTGTGCAGATT
>JAGVVM010005065.1:0-17749 GCA_019149425.1 Psidium friedrichsthalianum
TTTCCTCTCTTTATGATGCCAACATTGTTGCTTTTGCTGATTGTTATTAGATTCCTTATTTTCTATTATGTTTATGTGTACTTCTTTTGCATGATGGCAATAGGTAATGAGGAGGGGCTGAAAGTAGCGTCTATAATGGTTAAGTAGCATCATTTGAAGTAGTTCAATAAGGACTTTGCTGATTTTGATATTGATGTAATGATAGCATGATTGTGCACTGTTATGATGAATATGGTGGAGATGGCCATGCACACAAGGGAACTATTAGGGACAATGTAGTATTAGGACCCCGAATGGTAAGGGAGATTCTTTATTGAAGAGGAAGGAAGCATCAGGCTTGATTAATCAATTCGTAAGCTTAACTTTGTCCTCGTCAGTTAATCCTACTAATGGATTCAATAACAATTGACTCTAAGGCACAACCGACAAGTTTCGACATGATTCGGTCGACTAGTCAAGCTATATCGATTTTTGTTCATGCTAAAATAGGTTCATGCCATATCTCGTGTCGGTTAGTTCATGATGTGGAGCATCCGAATCATTGGAACCTTCCCTGAGTTTCCATTTTGGTTCTATCAACATATCCATCGATGTTGATGTGTGTGTCAAGCCTATGCTCATTTGACTTGCTAAGGTGGTTTAAAGGTGTTGACCTAGCAAGGATGAATCAATTCAATGGAGAATTTGTTCATATGCTATTGGAAGTTGAATTGCAAGTTTATTATGGATTCTAAGTCTATTGATCAATTGTTGGGTTTTGTATGGGAAATTTCAAAAATTTTCCTTAACAATAGAGCATTGTGTAGTGAAAATACAAAGTAACCTGTATGTGGATCTTCTATAAGGAATATCCATACATTTTAATCGAAAATCAAAGCCATATATGAAGAGGGCTTTAGGCTTACCTTTCAAACCATGCTCAAGCCGACTTGGTTCATATGTTCTTGAGCCCACAAGTGTCGGACCTCTATATTAGATACACCACCAATTTCACGATGAACGGGTAAGTCGAAACTCGCACTTGAATGTCACATCGATTGTGCCAGCAATCATTTGAGACAAAATGATTTGGTTTGCCTTTTGATCACGAATAATGTCACGACCCTCAAGTATTTCGTGTGTGAGAACAATCTAACGCATGCATAAGAAAAATCACACAAGAACTCAAGAAGATGGGATAGGAATTCTCGAGAGAAAGCTGACGATTAAAACCCCCAACCTTAACCCCTAATACCTATTTATATGAGTTAGAATTGGGATAGGCTCTTATTCCTTGGATAACAAACCTTATTCTTTGACTTTTCCGCATAAGAAATCTTATCCACTGTTTCGGATAAGAAATCTTATCTCTTATCCTTTTACTTTTTTAGATAAGAAATCTTATTCTTTGACTTTTTCGGATAAGAATCTGATCTATTATCCTTTGATTTTTTCGAATAAGAAATGTTATCTTTTAGATGGCAAATCTCATCATGTTGTGATTCGTGCAGATGTCATATCAGTATGACATCATTGTGAGATCCTACCTGCATCATATGTCTATCTATTAGTGATTAGAAATTAGAATCAAGACTTATTCTATCTAATTTGAGCTTGACCATCTAAATGGTCACGATTGCAAATACCTTTGCAATTCCGTCTTCCATATCAGTGTCCTCATGCATTGGTTATGGTGTATGATACTTATAGATTTATCACTGAGTTAGCAGTGAGAAGTGTACTAACTAATTAGTATAGCCAAAAGAATTAACTATCCTGATCAATTTTTAGGTCCCACAAGGCATGAGTAACATCTAGCAATATATCATGGCTATACAGACAGTGTGAATATTGCAAGAATATAATGAATCTGTCGGCTTTGGCTACAATGTAATTTAATTCTTTTATCTTACCATATTCTGATCGAGCAAAGGCCATGGATTATTAATCAAGCCTCCAATTCGATCATATGCCCAGATTTATTTGACATACGTATTCTCGAGACATTCTTGATCACAACCCTTGCTAAGGATTTTTCATGCACTGTCACGATTAGATTGCATAGGACATCAACCTCGTATATAACAAGGAGACAGATCCCACCATTGCGCACATATGTAACTTCGGATGCTAATAAGCAATGACTATTAAGTATAGAGGTGGATTGATGACTCGTCCATGTGTGCACTTGTGAATCATAGCCATTTGACATACAAGTCATTATCGTACCTCAAGTATAAGGATTAATTAACTTGATAAGAGCTTGAATGATTAGACATTGACTTTGCTCGAAGCTTCCATACTTGCTAATCATTTAGTGTGTGTCACGTTTAGTGAACTTATTTAGTATGAGCATTTGCGTTTTAACTCAGACATCTAATGTCCAATAACTTGTGACTCGTCATCCTCTTGAGTATCCAATACTCAATGGCGAAGTTTAAAATGCACTAGTCTCAATAGGATCATTGATGTCCACTCAATGATCTATTGACCAAGAACAGTTTTAAAGTTGATCTAACTGATAACATGTCACACATATTCTTGATATCTCAAGAGAGCTTCAGTCACAACTAATCTTATAGATTTCATTCATTTAAAGTCATGAGGCAAAATGAATGAACACCCCTTTGTCATTAATATGATTGAAAGTATAATAAAATGTCCACAATACAACTAATGCATGGTTGCTTTAGAGCACACACCAAACATTACCACCTTATATAAAAGGCTATTCCAGACTTATCAGTGGTGTTTGTTCAAGCAAAGGCATATCTTGGTTAAAGTATGCTACATGGCCAAGAATAAGTTATAAGCTCTTCCTTACAAGATTGAGTAATCGATACACTAAGAAAGTTGCTGATTACAAAGAGAACCATCAAAATAACATTAGGGCGCTGTTCTAAGTCATTTCCTTGCCCATTTGATGATATTCCGAGATAGTTATTTGCTAGACCAGAATTATGGGCAAATTTTGGAGAAGAACGACAAAGTTAAAGAGTCAAGGGTTCAAGTTTTTATGTCATAATTGCATTCTAGTTCCTAGTTCTTTATGGTGTTAATTGTGTTAATGGACTGGAGCTGTTCAAGATGATTCTTCTCACTATTTAGTGACCTTTTATGGTGTTTTTTTTTTGGGCTGTCCTAGGCTGTTGCATGAGTTTGGAGCGTCCTTTCATGTTTCGATGTGTCTAGCTAAGTGCATTTAATTGTTGAGTCTTTCAATTCATAGCATTTTTGAGTCTTCATTTGTGGTGATGTTTTTAAGAGTCTTAACTAAGTGAATTCTCGAGAGTATGTTAGTTTCAGGAATTCTAAGTCTTTGGTTCTATTTAGTTTTATCTCCATCGTAAAAGAATAATTTTAATGAATAAGAATATTAGATATTGGCCTCTGTTTTTGAGCCAATATCTTGGAGAGTGGATAACTCATATTTCAGTTTTTTCCTCCTTGGCGAGTAGATTACTCTTTAATGATGAGTTAAGAAGCCTTTTATCCTCGGCTGGTGGCTTGTCCTTTAAGCCTTGGTGGTGAGCTTTTTTATCCCGAATTCTTTATCTTTGGCTGGTGGCTCATCCTTTAGGCCCTAATGTGTGAACTTTGTTGATTTTGATTTTGATCTTTGGTCGGTGTCACGTCCTTTACACCTTGATCAGAACATTTTCTATTCTATTTTTAGCATCCATCTATTAATATTCATCTCAATACACTCTGATCTATGCATACTTCCTTTCACAATCACTTAAAACACACTTGTTGGCTCCTAACCCACATTATTTATGGACATTCAGATAGATATATGAAACTTTTAGGATGAAGAGACATGTCTTTCTCAACTTGTGTGGATTGATGAAGGCAAAAGGTTGATTGGAAGATAATCACTATATTAGGGTGGATGAACAAATTGCAATTTTCTAATCTATGATTTGTCACAAGAACTCCAATAGAGATTTATGTGAAGGATTCTAATGTTCTGGACAAACTATCAGCAGTGCTTCGCTATAGTGTTGCAAGCATTTCTCCATTTGGCCAAAGGAGATTCTATGATCCCCAACCTTGAAACTTATTTCAAGGTAGGATTCCATACATTCCTTTTACACAACATTTTCATTTTGTTGATAATATTGCATAAATCTAATCATTTTGCTAAAATGATAGGGCAGTATAGGTGCTACTGATGGCACTCATGTTCATGCTTCAATATCTGTGTTGAAGTAGATCCCATTTAGAGGTAAGAAAGGAATTAACACTCAGAAACGTGATCTGTGTTTGTTCATTTGATTATGAGATTTACTTTGTAAATGCTGGTTGAGAAGGATCTGCCAACGCTTGTCGCGTGTTCTCGACAGCACTCGAGACTCCTTGCTTAGAGTGTTCCTTAGTCATCACCAAGTATTTCTTATTTTATAAGGAGTAATTTTCTTTGTGATTTATTATTATTACATATCATGACCAATTTATGAATACCTTATTATAGGGAAATACTACGTGGTTGATTCTGATTATGCAATAATTGCAGGATTTTAACTCCTTTTAAAGGTAAAAGCATCATCTAAATGATTATATAGGATAGAATAAGATGGCCAAGAATAGCAAGAGAATTGTTCAATTATGAGCATTCTTCACTAGAAATGTCATTGAGAGATCATTTGCGGCATCAAAAATCGCTTCTTCATTTTAAGACCATGCCTTCATTTATAATTCAAAAACAAGCATATATCGTTGCACGTTATGCTATCTATAATTACATTTGTGATTAAGACAAGATGGATAAGAACTTTTTTTGATATGGAGATTCCGAGTACCTATTTGGACCTACACAAGAGGTATAGGTTATATACCAATACAATCGACTAATATCAGGGAACCAAGATGAACATGCTTAGGAAGATTATTGCCAATAAAATGGCAATGGACTAAATGATGTGAGAGATTCCATGAAATTGTGTTCTCAATTTTCGTAATGTATTTTCACTATTTTGTATTTGAGGTTTTCCTAGCTTGTTCTTGTAATGTGATGTTATACTAGAGGATTTCCTTGTTTCTTTGTTTGATAGCCTGTGTTAGACAAATGAGACTTTGTTTTGTAGAAGTGATAATTTGTGGTGGTATTCAGTTTGTTCGGAGATCTCAATTTGTGGTGGTATTCAGTTTGTTTCATATAAATAGTCTTTTCTTTGTAGTTTCCATGGTTTAGCTTAATACCATGTTGACCCCTAATTTTTTTTATATACATTTCACAAAACTGAGAATTAATTCTCACAAAAAATATTCCCTGATGCATTGCATTTTTATTTTTCTCACGCATTGCATTTTGCATCGACAGTAAAGGAATTGAGCTTAATTCGATAGGCAGTTAAGACTAAGCTTCATGATTTTTGGCTAAGGTAGGTTGACATTTTAGAAAAACTATCAAAGTCCCCTCGAGCATATTTTTGAGTTTAATTGAACCAGTTAAATGATCATCCTTGAAAGAGACTTATTTAAATGCATATTTTGATTAGAAAAAGCCTAATTTAAGCTTAGAAATTTGCGTGAATAAGCTTGATAATTAAATAATTTTTGGCTAGAGTTAGGTGAGTGTACCGAATTTCATATGTGGGCTTATTTTTTAATTTAATTCAGCCCATCTTTAGCTCAATTAAATGTTAAAGGCTTTAATTTAATTATTCATTTAATTAATTAAAGCCTAATTTGAGCTCGAAAATGCATGAATGAGCCCATTTGAAGGGAAAATTTGGCTGCACTATAGATGAGCCTTCACGCTTAAGTTTAGCTCAAGAATTAAGCCTAGAGAACTACGGCCATATTGAGACCTAAGCCCAAAAGCTAAACCTAGGTTAAACCCCATATAAACATACTTATTCTCATAATTAAGGGGCGGCCACTCATCTGACGCATGGCCACAAACAAAAATCAAAGGGGCATCTCTCTCTCTCTTTCTAGTCTTCATCCACGCTTCAAAGGGAGAAAAAAAAAGGACAGACAATTCACGAGCAGAAGAGATCGGCCCCAAGGGAGATTCATTGAAAGAGAACACATGGCCATAACATATTGAGAAGGACACGATAGAGTTCTTGAATTTTTTTTCTTCATGATTATTGTTCATCCAGTGCAGGTCCTTCCTATTGTTGTTCGGCGATGCTCCAATAAATTCTGACATTCCCACTTGGCGTCTGGCAAACTTTCTCTATCAAAGATGGCTATGGAGGTGGCCACGGGCCGGTTTCGGCTCGGACCAGCTCGGGTCAAACCCGAAAGCGGCCCAGTCAAATGGCCTGCTCGTTGTGAACTGGAACTGGCCCGTGTGTTGGGGCATTTCGACGAGTTACAAATTTTGGGAACTTGCCTGGAACCGCCGAATCGGCCCGGCCCCAAACGGTTATAATATAGCCGTTCTGCTATATAGCCGAGCCGTTTGTACTTTTTTTAAATTATTAATAATTTTATTTTTTTTTATTTATTAAATAATCCTAACTATTATAAATACACATCTTCACCTTTCATTTTTTCCTTACAATTTCTGTCAAATTCTCTCATTTCTCAAATTCTCCCAAATTCGCTCAAATTTGCCCAATTCGCTAAATTTAGCTAGTTTTCTTCCGCTCAATTCTCTAAAAAAAAAGGCTAGTGGAAGAGGAAAGAGCTCGATGGTTCCGGAAGAATATAATTATTCTCATGATACTCATGAGGATGCACATTGGGATACGATGACGAAGATGATATCAACGTTGTTCCTAAGTCTAGCACATCCCGACGCAAGAAAGTTTGTATCCAACTACCAATACCGAAGAAGTATTAACAACAAAGAAAATGAGTTGAGGGGTACATTCATCATATGGCAACACTTCATCAAGCAACATCTAGAAGGAAACGACTACAACCTCACATGTAAGCATTGCAAAAAAAAAAAATATAGATTTATAAGTGGAAGTGGTTATGGAACATATCGACGACATCTGGTGTCAAGACATCCAATAGAATTCGGGATCGATATGAGGCAACAACAAATTCCCAAGTTTGTCGATCTAACACTTCTCATTTGTTTCGTTACAATAGAAATAATTATGAGCAAGAATTAGCTAAATTTGCTGCCATTGAACATTTATCGTTTAATTTTGATGAAAATTTTGGTTTTAATACTTTTATACAAAATGCATGTACTCCACAAGTAAAACCTATTTCGAGAAATACGCTTAAATGCCAAATTTTTAAACTTTATAAAAAAGGAAAAGAAAATTTGAGAATTTTTTTTGCATTTTTCTATGGATGTGTGCATATAGGTAGTGACATTTAGAGTGATCCTTGGCAAACTCATTATTATATGGGTATTATATGTCATTGGATAGACGATGAATGGAACATTCAAAAAAGAATTATTGCATTTTGAGTTTTGATGAAACACATACGGCATATAATATTTATAGAATAATTATGCAAGTTTTAGAAGAATATTTATTGGTTAATAAAATTTTTTCAATTGGTTTTGATAATGCCTCGGCAAATACCGCTTCCATTCGCGAGTTAGAAATAATTTGTAAACCCGCTTTTGGTGGAATTTTTTTCACATTAGATGTGCTTGCCACGTTTTAAATTTATGCGTACAAGATGGTTTACGAACTCTTGAAATTTCTCTCCGTCCAATAAAAATAACAATTCAATATTTATGGAAACATCCCCAAGTTATGAAAGACTGGGGTAGATTTTGTAAATAAATGGAAGAAAACTAAAAAAATTTTCAAGAGATGTTCCAAATCGTTGGAATTATACATACGAGTTGCTTAATCAATTTTTTTTTTCATATAAAGATTTATTATGTACATTTTTTACGAATCATGTTTCTCAAAATAATTTATACACACAAGAGTGCGATATTTGCAAAAGAATTTTAGATTTGTTAAAATTTTTTAATAATGCAACTTATACTTTATTCGAAATTTATTATCTTACTACACATTTATTTTTAACAAAGTGTGTAAATATTACGGGTATTTTTAAAGAAAATGAAGACAATAATCAATTAGGTCCGACTATTATAGCAATGCGAACGAAATAGATGCAATATTATATCAAAATTCCTATTATTTATTTGGTTGCTTGTGTTTTGGATCCATGTACCAAAATGGATGACTTACTTGATGATTTGAATTCATACTATGAGTGTTTACATTTAACTGAAACTGTGAATATTAGAGATATAGAAAAACAAGTTAAAAATATAATAGTAGAATTGTATAATGATTTTTGTAATAGATAGTGGAACTTCTTCCCAAGCTAGTGACATGCAAGGCAAGCATCTAGGTCGAGGGTCTAGAAATCTAATAAATAGGCAAAAAAGACAAAAGGGAATAATGAAAAATATTTCCAAAATAGAGATTTATTTAATTACTGTATTTGAGTTTTCTCAATCAGAAGGCACGGATTTCCAAATTTTACAGTGGTGAAATAGTCATTCAACTCAATTTCCAGTACTAGCTCACATTGCAAAAGAGATTTTAGCAACCCCTTGCTTAACAGTTGCGGTTGAACAAGGATTTAGTGTTGGAGGTAATATTTTGGATGACCAACGTTCAAAATTAGCTCGGACTCGGTTGAGGCTCAAGCTTGTGTCGATGATTGGACAAAGGCTACATATCGACAACAAGAGATAAATCGCAACAACGAATTCGAATTCTTCAATAATGAAGATACCACCGCCACGGGTAGCAATGATTGAAGATGAGGTAAGTATGGGGTTATTAAAGGTAAAAGAACTACATGGGTTTTGATTCTTCTATCCCAAGAAGATATGTAGGCGCTTAACGATAATTCATTAAGTTCAAGCCCTTTCCTCCCTCCCATTTTTTTCCTCCGATCCCCAAATTTGATTACAATTTGTATTTAAAAATTTATTATTTCATAATTTTATATTTTTTTTATTTCATAATTCATTATCTAATTTTTTTATTTCGTAAAATTTTATTTGAAAATTGGTTTGAATCGGAATCGGAATCGGCGGTTCCGTCCGGTTCAAACCGAAATCGAAACCGGCCCTTGAACCGGCTCGAATCGCCGGTTCATGAACCGGAGCCAGAACCGCCTTAAAGGTTCCGGTTCCGGTTCCGGTTCATGATAGGTCATGAATTGGAACCGGCGGTTCCAACCCCTGGCCACCATTGGGCTAGTTAGGTTGTCCAAATGTGATTTCTAGACGAAAATTTCTTCACTGCGATTGCTTCTTTGCTACGGTCTTCATCGTGGTTGTGGAGTCCCCTTGTCGACCTTCTCGTGGTTGACTCCTTTGACGACGCCTGTTGCACCACATGTCCCGCTCTGCCCCAATCCTAGATCTTTGAAGACACTGCTGTTCGGAGTCGTCGTCCAGGACCCATCCACCTCTACTCGAGCTCGGGTGGTGGTGTTGTCTTGCGCCCATTTTGCTGTTTTGATATCTAAATTTTGATTTTCCTTTTCAATTACAATGCATAAAAAATCAGTGATTAATTTTAGTCCCTACCGAAAAATAATTAAATCACTTTTTCATATTAATTTTTAGCATTCATGAGCATTTCGGATTTAATTTGGACCGAAAGCGGATGGACTTAATTTAAGGTTACAAGCTTAATTAATTGGACTAGGCCCACAAAATAGTAAAATCCAGCCAAATCCACGTGGAAGATGGTGTGGCCGAAATTCATTAGTGGGAAGGGTTTATTTTTGAGTGCTAAGTAATTTAATTTGACCCATTATATCAACAAGACCTCAATTAAACCCTTGATCAGATTCAAGGGTAAGAAACCCTAATCTCGCGGCTATATATACATATGTCATGGACGTTCACAAGGAGGCCATTCATCATAATTCTCGGCCACATAATAGAAACACACGGCAAAGTTCAAAGCAGCAAGAGAGCCAATGAGCTAAAGAGAGGGAGTCGCCAAGAAGGACTTCAGCAGTGTAAGGTGTGCGACTCCTTGCCTTGAACCTACAATTGTCCTTTTTCAGAATTGTAAGCACACAAGATGATTGGCGGTTCCAACCTAGTGCAGCTTGTGGGATATAAACCAAATTCATAAATATTGACACTATCGACCAACTACTAAGGTATCGACATAGTGTTGATTCAATGAGGGGGATTTTTGGATTTTGATTTAAGGGAGAGTTTTATTGATTGTCAATGATTGTTGGAGTCCCAAGACAGATGCACGAACCAAGACTTGTCTTAATTGTAGTGTTGTTTTCAAGAGTCATTATAGTTAAGTCTTTCAAAGGGTTTGTTCGTATCTCAATGAGTAGGTAATGCTATATATATACATCGCATCTGTTCAAGTTTCTAGAGTAGTTCAAGAGTCATGTATCAAGCCTATAAATAGGCATGTCTTGTAACCATTTTAGTATGGGTGAATCGATTGTGAATACAGAATATTGAAAGGCCATCTTTGGTCCCCTCCTCCTTCATGATTAGAGTTGAGTTGTGAGTGTTTGTGTGAGCCTTACTTTCAATTTATCCCATCAAGTTGGTATCAGAGCTTATGGTTTGTGATCATGGTTTCAACAAGCAATCAGCTTCCTTTCCAATATCCAAGCCTCACCAAAGAAAACTATGGTAACTGGGCTTCTTGAATGAAAGCCATACTTGGTGCCCATGGTGTATGGGATCTTGTTAATAATGGCTATGATGAGCAAGATGAAGAAGTCGTACTGAATTAGACTCAAAGGAATAATTTGGAGAAGACTCAAACGAAAGATCAACTTGCATTATCATTCATCTATCAAGCCTTAGATGATTCTATATTCGAGAAAGTCTCGAATGCTACCACGTCTAAGGAGGCATGGGAGATCCTTCAAACCACACACCAAGGAGTAGAGAAAGTGAAAAAGGTTCGCCTTCAAACTTTGAGAGGTGAGTTCAAGGTAGTCCGTATGAAAGAATCTGAGTCGATTTCTATTTATTTCACAAGAACTTTAGCAATTGTGAATTAGATGAAAAGTAATGGTGAAGACGTTCCTGATGTCCATGTTATTGAAAAAATATTGCGGTCTCTAGATAAGGAATTCGACCACATCGTTATCGCTATCAAGGAATGTAAAGATCTAAATACCATGACAATCGATGAACTTCTAGGATCTTTGCAAGCTCATGAAGAAAGACTCAAAAGAAAAATTTTGAGTCGGTGGAGGAAGTACTTCAAACTCGGTTGATTATCCGAGATGACAAGAGCCAAGGAAGAAACCCTGTGCAAATTCGATGGTTTCAATCAATACAGAGATCGAGGTCGCGGCAAGGCCGTTTCCACGAAAGAAGCCGTGGAAGAAGCAGAGGAGATGTCACCAGAAGCAATGTGTGTTACCACAATCAAAGGACTACTCGGGGAAGAGGAAAGAACACATATGACCGGTATGATAAATCAAAATTTGCTGTTATAACTATAATAAAGTTGGCCATTATGCTTCCCAGTGTTGGCAGAAAGAAAGTATTGTTGCGAATGGAAAGGAAAACTTGGTGAATTGTGCTGATCAAGTTCTTTTATAGGCATTAAAAGAAAATATAGATAAGAAGAATGATATGTGGTGCTTAGACATTGGAGCAAGTAACCACATGTGCGGCTAAAAGGAGATGTTTACTGAGTTAAATGAGATAGTAAAAGGAAAAATTTCATTTGGTGATAACTTCCAAATTCTTGTTGAAGGGAAGGTACAATTCTGATTCACCTTTAGGACATGGCTCGTCAGTTTATTAATAACATGTATTATGTATCGAAAATGTCAAGCAAAATTTTGAGCCTGGGACAACTTCTAAAGAAAGGCTATATGGTGCATATGAAAAATTTCAACCGTGTTTTGAGAGATCGCAATAATAAATTGATTGTAAATGTGAAGATGTCAAAGAACAGGATGTTCACTCTCAACATAAAAAATGAAATGTCTAAGTGTTTTCAAGCATGTGTAGATAATCCTTCATGGTTGTAGCAATTGAGGTTCGGGCATCTTAACTTCGGTGGTCTCAAGTTATTATCTCACAAGAAGATGGTGTATGGTTTACTGAATATTGATCATCCTGATCAACTTTGTGAAGGATGTGTATTCGATAAACAGCCTCGAACAAGCTTCCCAAAGGAATCAACTTACTGAGCAAAGACGCCACTGGAGCTGATTCTTTCCGATGTATGTGGACCAATCACTCCTCAATCCTATGGTAATCATCGGTACTTTGTTACCTTTATTGATGATTTTACTTGAAGGAAATGGGTATATTCTTTAAAAGAAAAGTCAGAAGTGTTTGTTACTTTTAAGCACTTCAAGAAAATGGTTGAAAAGGAGAGTGGTCATTTTATTAAGTTCTTGAGAATTAATCGTGGAGGTGAATATACTTCCGGTGAATTCAATAAATTCTGTGATTATCATGGCATTCGGCATTTCTTGATGGCACCATATTCTCCACAATAAAACGGCGTAGCTGAACGAAAAAATAGAACTATTCTTGATATGGCTCACAATATACTAAAAGCAAAAATCTTCCGAAGGAGCTTTGGGGTGAAGTTGTCATGTGTGCAGTTTATCTACAAAATCGATATCCCACACAAGGACTCGATGGTGTGACTCCACAAGAAGCACAGAGCAAGAAAAGACCTAGTGTTTCTCACTTTGGAATCTTTGGAAGCATTGCATATGCTCACGTACCCGACCAGAAAAGATCAAAGTTGGAAGAGAAGAGCAAAAAATTTGTTTGATATCTCATCAAAAGCCTATAAATTGTTTGATCCTCACACTTTGAAAGTGTATGTAAGCAGAGATGTGAAATTCGATTGAAAAAAGCTTGTGGGAGGACATTCAACGAGTTGATACAACAATTTGTGATGACTCTATCCAAATGGAGACAGAAGATCACTCATCAGTTGCTTCTCTAATCCTCTCCATCATCATCAACGTCCTTGTCAAATGGTGATGAAGGGCCGCTAGTATGAAAATCAAGGAGACTATCAGAAATCTATTGTGGCGAACTAAAAATTTTGATCAGGTGAAATTCCATGGTTAATGGATTATTAGGTTAATTAGATTAACTAACCTAATACGGACTCTCCCAAGCCCTACCGAATCGCGACTTTGGTTTTTGTTCAAATAATTTTAGAATTTAGAGTCGATACTACTTATTTTTTGGTAGGTCGATTAGAAATCTAAGTAAATTAGCGGGAGAACTAAATTACTTCTACGAACCAGAGATTATGAGTTCGGGGATTTGGTTACACTAGTTAATTAAAACTAAGCCCTTTCAGGACCTTAATTCCATGGATATCCTAATTTGGCAACTCAAGCTTGGTTTACTCCTAAAGCTCTAGTGAGGTGTTCTCTTCTCTTTTTTTTTTTTTTTTGTATTTTCACTTTTTAGATGGAATGCATGGATGATAATGGGTGAATGGATAAGCAAAATGTGAATATGCAAATATAGACACGCAAACGTATTCATGCAGATGCGACATACGAACGCGGACATGTAGACACGATATATATACGTGGACGTACATATGTAGGTATACGAATATAGACAGGCGGATACGAAGTCACACGAATATGAGATGCGAACGCGACATACGTACGTGGACATGCGAACGCGACATACATACATGGACATGCGTATATAACATGTGTACGCAAATCATGCATACGTGGACATGTGTACACGACATATGAACGCGGACATGCGGATGCGGCACGCGAATAAATCATCAAAAATAGTATTGACCAGTCGAAATGGTCCGCTTCCTAATTTTTGGGATTTTCTGAATTTTCTAGAATTTTTCAAGACAATTCACTTATAAGGGGAAAAATTGTCATTTTGAAAAGATCAGGAAGGAAAATCATCAAAAATAGGATTGGCCGGTCGAAATGGCCCGTTTCCTAATTTTTGGGATTTTTTTCTTTTGAATTTTTTTTTGGATGAAATATGCATGAATTAATGACAGTACGAATATGACGTAAGTACGTGACATGCGAATACGATATGCATACATATATATGCGAATACAAGTACGTATTGTGACGTGTGTACGTGACATATGAATATAACATACGTATCACAAAACTAGTCAACAGAATATGTGAGATCTTTACACTACCAAGTAGGAGGAGCCTACTGCGATTTGGGGTTCGGATCGAAAAAATATAGAAAATTGCAATATGAATATGTATATGGCATGGCAAAGTATGCATGAGCTATATTATATGAAATGCACATGAATGACCTTTTTTGGTATTTTCGACTTAAATGAGACTGATGATGTAAAATATTCTGAATATAAATGTAATATTAAAAGATGCGATATAAAAAGCAATATATAAAGATAAGCATTAAAAATTCTCTGAAGCAGAAAGAGGGAGTGAGCTAATAATTTCTATGCAGTGTTTACGACCTCTAGCAGGTGATTCGTCCTACTAATTCTGGGTTTGATAATGTAGAAACAAAAACACATAAAATAGAGTATAGAAAGCAATAAATAAAGAACCTCCAGCAAGTGGCTCGGCCTACCAATTCTGGAGTTCGATGGTGTAGAAATTAAAATGCATAAAATAAAGCACAGAAAGCAGTAAATAAAGAACCTCCAGCAGGAGGCTCGGCCCATCGATTCTAGGTTTGATAATATAGAAATTAAACTGCAGAAAATAGAATACAGAAAGCAGTAAATAAAGAACCTCCAGCAGGTGGCTCGGGCTACCAATTTGGGGTTTGATGGTATAGAAATTAAAATACAAAAGATAGAATACATGAGATCTTTACATCATAAAGTAGGGAGTAGAGCCTACCGCAATCTGGGGTTCGGATCAATAAAAAGATGCAATATAAAAAAGCAGTAAATAAATATAAGCATTAAAATTCCCTGAAACCGGAAAGAGAGAGTGAGTTAACGACTTCTTCTGTGCAGTGTTATGACCTCCAGCAGGTGGCTCGACCTACCAATTCTGGGGTTTGATAATGTGGAAAGCAAATACAAAAGATGAAATACATGAGATCTTTACACCACTAAGTAGGGGGCAGAGCCTACCTAATTTGGGGTTCGGATCTTTTAAGCGATAAATGCAGAAAATTGCATATAAAAGTACGACATGTGGATACAAAGACATTGAATACGCATGACATAATCGAAATTTAAATCAATCCATTTAGGTAACGAAATTCTCGAAATTTTAATGGTTAGGATCATTACTTGATTTGATGGATTTGATTGCCGAATTCGGATCTCGTATCACCTTATGGATCATATTGCAGCTGGAAACGACGGGGATGAATTTGCGACTTGTGTTGATTGTTGGAGGGGTGATGGTAACATCTAACTTTAAATTCCACCATCTTCAAGATTCTCTTTTGGAAAAGAATTCTCTCATCTCTCTCTCTTGATTTTTTTTCTCTCCAATTTTTCTCAATCTCCCAAAACCCTCTCAAACATCCAAAATTTTTCGCTCCAAAAAATCCCTTTAAAGGCACCATAATTATTCCTTCATGTAAGCTGCAATCTTTTGCATAACTACGTGCAGTCGAGGCGAGATATGTCCTGCACCTCAAGTACTCATTAAGGGAGGAATAGAGCAATCTGATTAGCAAATAGACTTATAGGTCGGATCATGACTATGCGAATCCCAATGCACGAGCAAACCTGATGGGTGCCTAGAAAAGGGTAGAAGACCACACCCCATCAAACTTGGTTTCGTTCATCACCTCCTCCCATCTTTCTTCCCCCACTCTTACATACGTCGCCGTACGCTTGGGAACGAATGCATCTCAGGAACACACATCTCCCAGAGGCCTTCGATGCGCTCGCCTCCTCTCTGATCTTGGCTTGCACCCACTGCTTGGACCCGTCCATCAGCCCAGGGTTCAATCTGAACATGAGGATATAATAACTCTAGCTAATTCAGATTGCCATCGCTATCCAAATTGCCTTCTCGCAGCATGCACCCGAAACTCGTCATTGCCCATGTCCTAAACCCTAGCAGGAAGTTTTCCTCTTCAGGCTCTTAACGTGATCACAGCCCCTTCTCGAGTCCATCAGGAGTTGAAACCTGTTGCAGAGCTCGCCGATGAAGCCCTCTGCCCTAACCTCACAATCATCGAGGGGAACGTAGTCCTCGAAGTTGACCGCGCTCTCAAAAGCAGCCATTGAAATGAATGAAAATATATGTTTTTACCAACAAATAGGTCAATAATTTGGAGCTTTATGGAACGTCTTTGGTGTCTGAACTTGTTCAAACGAACACGGAATAAAGGGTTGTGCTGTATTCTCGGGTGAAGTGGTGAGTGTGATCTTCACTTGGGTTTTGGGACGAGTGTCGAGAAAAGTTTAGGGTTTTTAAAACAATTTTTGAGAGATAAAGAGAGAGAGAGAGAGAGAGTGATGGGCATCGAGAACACGGCTATCGTTGCCACAATGAATAAGTTCCTCCTCCGTGTTACGGATCAAGCAGAAAAAAGACCGGGGGGGGGGGGGGGGTGCCTTGGCGGAAAATGGAGTAGAAAGGAGCCTCCTCCATCTCTCTCCAATCTCCTTTACGTATGAAGCCCCGCTCCCTTGGTCTCCGCTCTTTGTTTTTTTTTGAATAATGGCCGTCCCTTTCTAGGTGCAGGAAGGTGGAGTCCTCTTTTCTTTTTTGGTTCTCTTCAGCTTGCTTTGCTTTTACTTTTTTTATTATTGCCGAAAGCCCACTCACCATTATACTTTTTTTCTTCTTTTTTTAGTGCCCCATCCACCGAAAGCATCCATTAAAATGCTCCACTCATCATTGCGAGGCAACTTTATCTTCAGAAGAAAGACACTGACTATCAATATTGAATCTTGGGACCTTCGTCAAATTATTCAAGTAACTAACAGCCAAATCTATGTCCTCAGTGAAAAATGTGGCTATACACTTGATCATATCAACAAGTAAGGAGCAGAGAGTGCATTTTGAATATTGTGGCAAAGAACCTGGAGAAGTAACCTTTAATAGATGAGCTTGTAGAGAGACGATCGCCAGAGAATCCTCGCCAAGAAACCTCAAACTGATATGCTAATTTGGTGGGGTGATCTTTTTAGGCTACTTCAGACATAGCTCGAGAAGCTGCTCAAGTTGCAAGATCTTGCACTGATACCTTCAGCTCATGCTTTCCAGATCTCTCATGTCCCCTTCGATTTTCTACAACAGAACCATTGACATCCTTAAAAGTCTTCTTGGAGTCATCAGATGTTCAAGGAATCATCCTTGGGCTGAGAGTCTCCCTCCATCATTCCTCTCGTGGTTTCTTTTTCTTGACCACCGAATGAAAACCACCTCCCTTGGATTCCCTTTCTCCTCTCTAGAAAGAGCCACCACCAGCTGGAGCACCCTCATGATTTTGGGCAAGCTACCAGTTGACTACCCCGACACCACTTCAAAAATCCTAATTCTCGAGAACAATCTTGTGAAATCGATCCTGCATGTTTGACCAGTAAATCCTGCGAGCGCAATAATGCAGCACAGAGAAACGCTTCCAAATGAATAAATGTCTTTGCGCATGATAGGCAAGGGGAAAGGGAGGGAGGGGAAGGCTGGGGGGGGAAGGGGAGGGGGGGGGGGGCGGGAAAAAGGGGGAGGAAGGAAATGGGAAGAAGGAGGAGAGGAGAGGGAAAGGAGTGAGGAGGAGAAGGGAAGGGGAGGAGAGAAAAAGGAGGAGAAGGGCAGGGGAAGGGAGGAGGGGGAGGAGGGGGAGGGGGGAGAGGGAGAGAGGAGGAGAGGAGGGAGGGAGAAGGAAGGAGGAGGAGAGGAGGGGGAGGGGAAGGAGGGAGAA